>PVKE010046108.1:0-12375 GCA_004027555.1 Craseonycteris thonglongyai | reverse complement strand
TGAGAGGTTGTTTGATTAAAGAGTATAATCTACTTTTTATATAGTCATTTTCCAAGGCTAAGTTTAATACTGATAATATAATGGATGGTTATTATGAAAAAGAGAAAAAGCTAATTGTAGGAAAATAAACAAGAATGAGTGTTGCTGGTTTTAGATGCCAAAGTATTTTTATTTTTAATTTATTTTATTGTTTAAGAGAAGGGGGAGAGAGAGGGAAAGGGGGAGGGCCTAGAGCAATCTCCTTAGTTGTACATCATTAGTTGTGACATGGTTTCATTCCACAGAGGTGGATGTGGACTGCATGTGGTAAGAATCGAACCAGGAGCCTCCTGCATGGGATGAGAGAACCTTGGCCACGGAGCCATCACAGCAGTTACCAGTTATGCCGCTATTCAGCATATCAGGTTTGCCTGGGCCAGGATCTCAAACCCCAGACCTCACAATTGTAAGGCAAGTGCTTATCTCAGCATCCTCCAAAGTGGTTTCTTATATGGACACAAACTCAGAAAAAATGTACTTGAGGAAAAGTAATAAATGGGTAACCTTTGAAAAAAGTTAACATGCTTGAAAGAAAGAGTACCCAACTGCGAGTGCAGAAAGCATAATGCCATTGAATGACAGACAGCATCAGAAAGAATAAAATGAAGCAACAGAAAACAAAATGTACTTTTAGTGACTAAGTGGTTCTTGGACAGTCTCTTCATAATCCTGTTTGTCAAACCAAGGTGTGCCACTGCCTGAACTCCTTTTGAGGAGCTGAGCTTGATAAAGCAAGAAGCCTTACTCAGATGGAAAGGATAATCTAGTCTACTGAGCACTTATATTCTACAATGTGTTCTCACTTCTTCTTCACAAGAACCCTTTGAAGTCAGTAGGTGTTAATGTTCCTATTTTACAGAAGAGGAAACAGAGGCTAAGACTTACTAAGTCAACTGCCCAAGGTCACACAGCAAGTAAATGAATCCAGAAATCTAACTGAGGCCTTAGGAATATCAACCTGTACTATTTTTATTCTCATAGGGGTTGGTTTTTAGGCCTTTATTGTTTTGTTGTTGTTTTTACTATTTTTCCATTCTTTTTACTATTTTTTTCCAGTATCATCTTAGTCAACATTGTTCATTTATGGGATTGATCATAGTTTTATTTTTGAGGATATTTTTATATCTCATAACTATTAACTATATAATGATCATTTTAGCCTAGTTACCTGCTTTCCTTACCTCTTTTTAATCTTACCCATGCTGGGCCTGAACTTCATTTTTATACTCCTTATGCCATTGTTCAACCTTTCTCTGAATTTCAAAGTAGTTCTCATATATTAATGAAGTCTCTGATTCTCTAAGATCAAAGAGACCAAATTTAGTTCCATGTTCACCCATTCAACTAACTTAAGGCTCCAAAGGCCAATTCACTCTCCCCTAAGAGGTCCCAGAGGCAGCTCAAAGGAAACTTTGAATCAATAGATTCATCTTATTTCCAGAGTAGTTCAACATCACAGTGAGTATTAATTATTTTATCCCAAAGAACATAGAAAGAGAATGGATATTACATGGTTAAAATAGTCTACAAAGATAAAAACAAGAAAATTGACTGTGAAAGTTAATTTCTGACAAAATCATTCTATATACCTGCACCTATTTAGCAAAGGCAATCCATTCTATTATCTAAACCAGGGTGGCGAACCTTTTGGCGACTGAGTGCCAAAGTTTATGAAATAAGAGTATACTCGCTCAACGCACGTGCCAACCCATTGAGTGAGATAGAGGTATCAATTATTTTTAAGTCTATAAGAGCATAATCAATAATTTTTTAAATGGTATTTACAGCTCCGCGTGCCAAAATAATTGCTCCATGTGCCACTTTGGGCACGCATGCCATAGGTTCGCCACCCTCGATCTAAGCCCTTCACTCACTAGAAGCTTCTAAGAACCAAGTTATAGTTTATCAAGATTAGTAGTAAAATACGTGAGTGTACTCAGACATATGTGTGTATCAGTTTTATATTCCTTCCTCCACCTGCTGAAAAGAAAGTCTAAGTTTGATGCTGGTATAAATGTTTATTCACTGAAAGGCTGGAATATTTAGTACAGATTTGCATCATCTTGCACTGTACCATGTCATATTATGTTACTACTTGCCGACAGTATCAACCATGACTCCGGTCTTGTGCAATATGATTACACATGACTAAAGATGCTTAAATAAAATTTCAAATTATCAGGATTGAAGAATGAATTCAGGATTTACATGAAGAGTACGAGTGACATTAAATAAAAGCAGGAAGAAAAGAGATAGAAAAAGTGAATGTAAGATACTTTACCAGGTTTAGGTGAAAAAAACGGTATTTTAGGTCTGACCGCCTTGTTAGAAGCAGGGGCCACAAATTCAATTGGCTTCACGTGCCTATCTTCCAGGTTCTTGAAACCAGCTTGGTGGTTCTCAAATATACTTTGAATGTTTTCAAGCTTGAATTGTACAGTCTTCATTTGAATCTACAGGTTGTATAAGAATTCTATGAATATTTTTTGAAATGGGGTCATTAACAAATCCTACTAGATTTTTCAGACTCAGTCAAAAATTTAATTTACAGCTTAAAATATAACTAAGAAATTTATGAAAGTAATGGAAGACAGATTGTATTATCTTCACATGATTATAAAATGTGAATATTTCAACCCAAATTTAAAGAAATTTATCAAGCAGTCATGAAACAGGTCACTGCATAAAGTGATTTCATACTGCTCAGAGGCTGGAAGGGATAATGGCTGGAAAAGAAAGCAAATTTAGCTTGAGAAAGCCACCAAGTTAAGTACTGTCACAGAGCTTGCTATATTTTAGCGTGCAGGACATTCTTTAGTTCTCCATGTTGTAAAAGGCTCCTTAGTCCACTGATGGATAATATCCCCTTCTGCCCCTCCCAGATGATCTGAGGCAGTTAGTCTCAGTTGCTTGCAGAGAATGACTTGGTTTATTGCCATGGACATCTTTTTTTATTTTCTGGGGCATACCCTAGGATCTCAGCTAGCATGGAGTTAGATACTGCTCCAAACTTCAAGTCAATTAGACATTTCAGCAGCAAATGGCATCACAAAGCACTTATCTATACAATCTGATGAGAGTGCTTCATGACATTTCCCTTGGGGTGGTACTAAACGAATGTATAGTTCTCCACTCTGCTAACAAAAACTTCTACTTGCTCCCTGTTCCCCAAGAAGACCCAGATCTTATCTATAAATCTTTCTTCTCATAACTGAGTAGAAAAACCAGATCTATGTCCAAAGAGCATCTGTTGGTGGTCATTGCAGCAAAAACAAAAAATATTTGATATTTGGGACAGGGTGCTCCTGACATGGGCCTAATATTCTCCTAGGGCAGCTTTGGGCCTTTGTCTAAGGATGTACAAGAAAATGTATGCTGAGAGCTCCTATGTGAAAAGAGTTTAAAAATAATGGAGTTAGAGCTCAAAAAGGAAATTACTCTTCATTATATTTAGCAAACATAAGCATTTGGAGTTTTTGGTGCTTAACAGTGGCACTGATGTCACCCTAATCCTTATGCGAACTGTGTAATTACAATTTGATATAAAGGTAGCCATGAAGTAGTAAAAGTCTTATCAACACTATTGTAATTAGTTTAAAAAAAATATTTACTTAAAAAAATGCCTCTCACCTTGAGTTCAGGAGATAAAATTATGTCAAACTCATACTGTAGGGCTTCAGGGTCATAATTTATAAAGGGCAGAGCCATTTCAAGAAAATGTTCAATATCTTGGAGGGCTCTTTGAGCATCTTCTTTAGACTGAAACTTATCTATTTCCTGATTGGCTAGAAGACACTCTCCTTCATCACAGCACTGAAGAGCCTGGTGAGCAAAGCACACACATGTATATACACACACCATGCGTAAGTGGAGAAATATGTTTGTCCCTTAAGACAATGTTTATCAGTCCTGCTTCTGTAGAGCAGAGTTGCTTTAATTGGTATTAAAAATAAAGATATCTTGGTTGTGCAGCCAGAAATTGTGATTCAGAAGCTCAGGGCCATAAGCTCAATGGGTATTTTTAATGCACAGCCAAGATAAGGTTGGCAAAGTGCTGCTTTTATTTCATAATAAGGAATTCATTCTGAAGCAAGCAGTCTGACCATTTTCTCAACACTAATGCTTGAGCTCTATGCTGTTTTCCCCAAATCAGTAACTAAACTATGAAACTCCTAGCAAAATATAAAGTGTAATATAAATGCATAATGATTGCCAAGGAGAAGGATAAATGTTTCCTCGCCAGAGAAGATGTATGGATTACAACGTTCATGTTCAGATACAATGCCAATAAGTGATACTCCTATTTTACATTGCACAACCAAGACCAGGCCTTCTCTTCACTGCTTAATTGTGGAAGGGGTCAGACCCACAAACCATGGAGGAATATCTCCCAGTCACTGTTTAATTTTTTATTGCTCTAACTATGAGACACAGAAGGAGTTCCAGGCTTTAGCAAAATGTCCCCAGGGCTTTTAAAACTGTTCTGACTACAAACTATCACTAGAATAGAGGCTTCAGAGATATACCCACAATAGAAAGGAAGCTATCACAACCATCTCAATATTCAGAACAGAGGTCAAAATTCTTACAATACTAGACCTGATACAAATTTTGCAGAAGTAATATGGATTAAATAAGCATAATCAAACTCTGAATACTTACAAATTTAATCCCAAAGCTATATCAGATCCTGACCCTATAACTTCTGAGAAAGAACCAAGAAAAAATTTATCTTCTTTTTATAAATGCATCATTTTCCCATGACACTACCTGCTGGAGAAGTTTATGCATTTTGAAGGTCCTGCTGAGCTGTATCTGTTTGGTCTTGATCTCATTAACCAAAATATCAGAAAGGTAACGTAGCTCGTTGCACCTCTGACAGATCAAATCAAGTGCGTAATGGTGATTTGCTGCAAGTCGGTGTCCATGTAGAATCACAAACTGGGCCTTTGCTAACAGATCCTGATTTTAAGAAGTAAACCAATAAATAACTGCATAATGATGTCTGTTTGAATATAAGAGAAAAAAAGAATAATAAAGAAGCAAAAAGGGGAAGCTGGGATGGCTCAGTGGGTTATGCGCTCACTTTGCAGCCTTGGGGACCGAGGATCAAATCCCGGCCCCAGCCCGTGTGGACCCGTATGCTGAGCTGGGGAGTGACCCCAGTTCAGTTATCACCGGGGAGACCCTGGCCCGGTTCCTGCCCTGTGCAGCCCCACTCCCACCTGTGGAATGAAACTATGTGGAAAAACAAGTGATGTGCAAATATGGAGATTGTTCTGGGCCCTCCCCCTTCTCTCTGTTTCTGTATATCTCTCTCTCAAAAACAATAAAAATAAATCTTTAAAAAAAAAGAAGCAAATTGGCCGCCAAAAATATAATTGATGTCATACTTCTGCAGGCTGCAAAAATGCTGTTACAGTAATTAGCTAGAGCAGTTCATGTCATCAGAAGCTCATGCTTTTCTATAATAGAAAAAAAAAAGTAGCCAGCTACCCACAATGGGGGTGAGATTTGTTTCTCCTGGTATGTACAGATTTAGCAAGAGAAGTACATAAATCAAATGAGGAACATACCAGACAAAGGAAGCTAATGGATTTCACATCTCACTCTTGGATATGTCGTCAGAATCATCACCTATGTTACTACTTTACAGAGACTTGAAGTGAACGTCACAAACTTTTCATGTCAAAGGGGATCTTAGTGGCCTTACCCTCACTCTATTAACTACTGACCCCTCCAGGATAGTGACTGAAACACAATAGGAGCTCAGGAAATGTCATGGTAAAAATAAAGAAACCGGAAGCCCAGAATAAAGAAGGGACTAGCCTATTTAGTTAGTGGGAAAACCAGGGTTAAAATAGTGAGTCACTGTTTAATGGGAATAAAGTTTCAGTTTTACAAGATGAAAAAGTCCTGGAGATGTGTTGTACAACAGCATGAATACACTCAATACTACTGAACTATACACTTAAAAATGATCAAGGGGAAGCCGGGATGGCTCAGTGGTCACTTTGCAGCCCCGGGGACTGAGGATCGAATCTCGGCCCTGGCCCATGCGAACCCATATGCTGAACTAGGGAGTGCTCCCAGTTCAGTTCTCACCGGGGTGAACACCCCAGCCCAGTTCCTGCCCTGTGCAGCCCCGTGCCCACCTGTGGAATGAAACTATGTGGAAAAACCAATGATGTGCAACTATGGAGACTGTTCTGGGCCCTGCCCCTTCTCTCTGTCTCTGTATCTCTCTGTCAAAAACAATAAAAACAAAATAATAAATCTTTAAGAAAAAAAATGATCAAGATGGTAAATTTTGTTATACATGTCTTACCACAATTACAACTAAAATTAAAATCAAAGTAAAATGAAAACAAACAATACAGAAACAAACAAAATAATCAAAGCCCCTTAGCTTCTAAGCCAGTTTGCCTTCTATTTCTTTTTTTTTAAAGATTTATTTTATTTGTTTTGACAGAGAGAGAGACAGAGAGAAGGGGGAGGGCCCAGAGCAGTCTCCATAGTTATACGGCATCACTTTTCAATATGGTTTCATTCCACACAGGTGGGTGGGGGCCATGCAGGGTGGGAACTGGGATGGGGGCCTCCCACGTGGGAGGCACACTCCCCTTCGAGCCAGGGGACAAACCATGGGGCCAGAACTGAACTGGGCCCCCCCCCCCCCGCATGGAAAGCTCACCGCAGTTTAGTATATGGGTCCACACGGGTCGGGACCGGGTTTCTATCCTCAGTCCCTGGGGCTGCAAAGTGAGTACTTAACCCACTGAGCCATCCCGGCTTCCCCTACCAAATAGCCTTCTTGATAAACATTTTTTCTAGGTTCTTATAAATGATTTATAATCTTGTTCCTATTGTTGGACCTAAAACAGTTCACACCATTATCTCAGAGGCTTCCTGTTACAACCACATGTTCTTATGTAGTGTCACCTCAGGCCCACATCAAACAGAAAAGAATATAGAGCAGAATTATTGAACTAGTTATACAGATTGTTATTGAGAGATTAGCCGTAATAAGGGTTTATACCACTGAAACCCATCAAAATATAACTATTATGTTTCATAAATATAATGAACACCTGAAATGTAATCTTACCTGAGCACTTTCATCTAAGTTTTCCAACTTCTTCATTTTTTGTTTTATTTCTGATATATTCCCTGTGACATCTGCCAACTCTGCTTGTTGATTTAATAAAAGTTCAATATCATTCACAAGCTAAAAATAGGAATAAAATTAATTTTATAAGCATATAAATTATTAAGTAGTTCCCTTTAATAATCAAGTTTTATAGAAAATGCTATTAAGAAAGAATATCAATATGGAAAAATTACACATGTAGAAAATATTTTCAGTTGTTATTCACAGAAATCAATATACTCTTAAATTATAACCTGCTAGACAACATGTGTACTGATTTATAAAATATCACAATATACATGTAAGATCATAGAAGTGTGGACATGTATAGAAGTATGTATATATTTGCATATATATTTTCTAGCTCTATGCCGAATGGTTCTAGAAACAAAGACCCTTTCAGTAGAAATGAGTACACCTAGCACCCAGATCTTGGCCTTTAATATCATTTCCCCGAAAAAGAAACCAGAGTTTCTCAGGAAAATGGCTGTCTCCAAGGTTGAGGTGGAGTAGGGATAAAATGAGCTTAGACCATATCTTTATGCTAGGAAGTAAAGAATAAAGTAAATTAAGTAAAGTGATATAAATAATGTTTGGAAAAGTCACAATGACACAGTAGCCAGTTTGAAACACCTAAATAGTTAAGAACAGTAATAAATTATAAACCACTGAAAAAAATAGGAAACCATAAACCCAACAAATACATAAAAAAAAAAAAAATAAGTGGAAAAAAGGCCCTTGCTTACAGCAGGATGCCTCTTTGGTCTCATAAATGTGGAGGGGACAATAGAGATGGAAAATCAGTGTTTCACAACCATTATGTTAAAGATTGGTTGAAGCAAGAATCATCAATTGATATTAAGTAAACCTATAGTAATCTTTTGGTGAGGAGCAAAATATTTGCATTGCCTTAAGTTTCTTCCCTACACATTTCCTAATAGTTACAAGGGGGGTGGGGAGTAACTATACAGGAGAGAAATCCAATAGCACCCTGTCTGGGCAATCAAAATGTGTATCAACAATCAGGGGAAGGGAAAGCCGGGGTGGCTCAGTGGGCTGAGCGCTCACTTTGCAGCGCCGGGGACCAGGGATCGAATCCCAGCCCCGGCCCGTGCGGATCCATATGCTGAACTGGGAGCTCCCCCAGTTCAGTTCTCTTTCTGTCTCTGTCTTTGTCTTTGTCTCTCTCTCTCTCTCTCTCTCTCTCTCTCTCTCTCTCTCTCTCTCTCTCTGTCAAAAATAAATAAATAAATAATATATATTTTTTTTAAAAACAAACAATCAGGGGCAGATGAACTTCTTTTACTTCCGGGATTGAATCCGGGTACCAGCCTGTGTGGACCCATATGCTGAACTGGGCTGTGCTTCCCATGTGGGAGGCCCCCAGTTCAGTTCTCACCCTCTGATTCAGCCCCTGGATCAAGGGGCTATGCTTCCCATCTGGGTGGCCCCCAACCAGGTCCCACCGTGCATGGCCCCTTGCCCACCTGTGTGGAATGAAACCGTGTTGAAAAAATAACTGATGAAGTAAAACTATGGAAACCGCTCTGGGCCCTCCCCCTTCTGTCTCTGTCAAAAACAATAAAATAAATCTTTAAGGACACATACCTTATGCAGTATTCTAGATGATCATATACAGATTAATCATTAGAAAATGTCAGACAGGGGAAGCCGGGATGGCTCAGTGGGTTAAGCGCTCACTTTGAAGCCGCAGGGACTGAGGATCAAATCCCGGCCCCGGCCCAGGCTGACCCATGTGCTGAACTGGGATGTTGCCCCCAGTTCAGTTCTTGCCGGAGCCTATGTGGGAGGCTCCTGACCCATTTCCTGCCCTGCGCAGCCCTGTGCCCACCTGTGGAGTAAAACTATATGGAAAACTAATGTCAACTATGGAGACTGTTCTGGGCCCTCCCCCTTCTCTCTGTCTCTCTCTGTCTCTGTTTCTCTCTGTCAAAAATCAATAAAATAAAATAAATCTTTAAAAAAAAAAAAGAAAATGTCAGACAAACTCAAAATGAAGAACATTGTATTTTTTAAAAGGACTATACTATTCAAAAATATCAGTGTCATAAAAGACAAAGAAAGACTATGGAAATGTTCTAGGTTAAAGGCAACCAGAGACATAGCAACTTAGTACAATATATGCATGTCCCACTAGAGAAGAGCCTGGACTGGATGGGGAAGAAAATAATATAAAAGATAGTATTGAGTCAATTGTCAAAACTGAAATATTGATGGTAGATAATACAAAAGTATTGCATGATTGTTGAATATACTGAATTTGGTAACACATAACTGTACTTTGACAATGCAACAGAATATTTCTATTCTGCATATTCAAGAATACGGCAAGTTTGACAATGTTCAAAAATTTCTGTAAGTTTGAAATTTCCAGATAAGTCATTTTCAAATTAACTTTCTAAATAGACAGAATCTATTTGCATATCACTATGAAATACAGATAATGTCAGTGAGATTACAAGCCAAGACAAACAACAATACTGATTAGAGGCAACAATGACTTGAAGGAACAGAATATAGTATAGATGCATATTAACATATATTATAAATAGAAACATAGTAGATATGTTCAGGCAAAGTGTTATTTTTGCATGTGTTCTTTTGGAGAAAAGGGAGAGACAGACACAAATATCTGGAAAATCTAGGAGCAATGTGACCTACTTTTTCTTTAAGAAAGGTTTCATGGAGAGCATGGCATTTCAAAATCTGTTTGAATCACAGGAGGGAAATGGCTGGTAGTAACTGAGCCCTGTGTCTACAATGCAGTGCCCCTCTCAAACCTAATTCTGCTAGAGCAAATGAAATCCCAAGTAAGCAAGCCATTCATGAGTAGAAAACAAACTGGCCACATGAAAGAAAGAAAAAAATTGAGTTTTTCTTGGATTCCCTAATAATGTATATGAAAGACACTGTGAGAAGCTTGGATATTGACTGCAAAGAAGAGAAGAAGATAAATTTATGTCTCTTGACCATATATGATGAATTTTCCAGAAGGAAACAACTAGAACATACTTTTGACTTGTTAAATAATATAAACAAACATTATTTAATTTTGCCCATCAGCCTTTTCATAGATTAAATTGCTGGATCAAAAAATCTGTTTTGTTAGATCATGTTAAATATAGTCAATGTAGGTATGTGGGATTTCTTAAAAATTGAGAAGGGAGTTGATATTATTTTCCTGGAAATCTATCCCATAGTCTGAAAGCATTTATCTAAAATAAACCTGAATAACAAACATGAGGGTAGATAGCAACTTTGTCATATATGCTAGCACTTAGCACATAAGTGCTTTTTCAGAGGAAATAAGAAATCCACAGAAGTACAAGTCTTGGTCTTTAGTAGTTGTTTTCTATTCTCAAGGTCAAGGTTCACCCACCATTGCCTCCTTTTCATCTCTCTGTGGTGTAAATGGACATCTTGTGACACTGTTTTTTGATGATCAAGGAGTAAGACCCCCCTGGCATAGTGAAAAATGAATGTATAAATGAACGTTTCAACTGACCTTTTGAAAACCCTGCTCAAACTTCCATAGTTGCAGATACTGCTCCATTTTTAGTTGGTGTTTTTCCCAAAACCCATCAAAAGCAATTTCCATATCATGTACTTGAGTCAGCAATCTCAACAAAGAAAAGTTATAGAATTACTTAAAAATAATAACTTGTTTTGTATGTATATAAATCTGGTCTGAACATTAGAATTATAGGTAAACTCATAGCCCATGATACTTGGTCCAGGTAGAGACCATCAGTGTCCACAGAACTTCTACAAGCAAACTAATTTCTGTGAGACAACTCAAGAAGGAGTGCTCAGATTTCTAGAGGTCCAAGAATTCTTTTATACTTAATAGATTGCAGCAAAAATGTGTACTTCTCTTTCAAAACTACAAAATAAATGTGTTTTTTTTTATTGTTAAATGTATTAGGGTAACGTTGGTTAGTGAAAATTACATAGGTTCAAGGTGTACAATGCTACAGTACTTTGTCTACGTGTTACAATATGTGTTTAACACCCAGAGTCAGCTTTCTTTCCATCACCATATATTTAGTTCCCCTCCCTCTTCACCCACCCCCATCCCCCTTTACCTTCAGATAACCACTATACTATTGACTATGTCCATGAGATTTTGTTTCTTTGTTGCTTTCAGTTTTATAGTCCACATATGAGTGAAATCATGTGGTTCTTAGAATTTTCTGACTGCTTATTTCACTTAGCAGGATCTAAAGTTCCATCCACATTGCTATAAATGCTAAACTAAAAAGAAAGCACTCACTTATTAACCGTTTGCCAGTCACCACTTATTTGAGGATGATGTTCAAGTCTTGAATTGACAGCTTCTTCAGTGTTAGACATTTCCAGATTTGTTAGTAGAATTTTTCCTTCTTTGGTTACAGCTGTAATATCATTCTGTACAAAGGTGCAATAGGATGTATCAAACTACTGGTAACCTAATCTGAGTGACCTAAAGAGAAGGAAGCATATACCTAGAGCATGCAAAATAGAAAGAGTAGTTCTAGAATGGCCTTTGCTTTCATAACTGAAAAAAAAAAAAAATCAAGGAATACCTCAGTACCAGAATCCAAAAGCTGCGAGAATCTCCAAGAAGCCTCTGCCTGTTGAGATGGATGTTGCAATCACTATTTCTATAGTATCTTTATAGGCAGAAGTACCCCACGTTCCATTTATAGCCTCCTTCAATTACTGGTAGAAAGTTCTAATTTATTCTATTCTGTTCTGATAATATTTTTTATGTACTGCAGGAAAGCAATGGTAGCATAAAGAAGAATATCACACTAGAAAGCATATAGTCACAAGTAATATTTGATGCATATTCAGATATGTTAGCTGCCTTTCCTGTTAAGCTATAATTATTCCTGTTAATCTAAACTTATTACCCATCAGTACTTGATATATGTATTATATTACTTCGCAAAGCATATTCTTCTATTCAGAAGGCCTTAACCTTGCATGGTGGATTCTTTAGGCATATAAGACTGATTTATAACTTCTTTCAGGAGCTCCAAGAATTGCTGTGTACATGTACAAGGAGAGATCCATAAAAACCCAGAATTCATTACAAAAAATTGTGTATTCATTCATACATGTTTAAATTTTAGTCACCTTCAAAGTACTCTCCATTTGATGTAACAAACACTTATCAAGAT
>PVKE010046107.1:0-12369 GCA_004027555.1 Craseonycteris thonglongyai | reverse complement strand
AGAGAGAGAGAGAGAGAGAGAGATACAGAGACAGAGAGAGAACTGAACTGGGGGAGCTCCCAGTTCAGCATATGGGTCCGCATGGGCCGGGGCCGGGATTCGATCCTTGGTCCCTGGCACTGCAAAGTGAGCTCTTAATCCACTGAGCCATCCAGCTTCCCCATAGTTCATTATTTTTTACTTTTAATTAAGATTTTTATTTTACTTTGCCCAACTTCTCTAGATCACATTAACCATTCTCTTTCCTTAACTCTAATTGCACCAATTGTTTGATTTATGCAATTTAGCACATTTTTATATACTGTCATACTGACTTTTTTGTTGTCTGTGTATTTTAGTCTCAGAGCTATTCAGAGGGAGAGACCAGTATGTATCAGAATTGACACCAACTAGAAGACAAAGCTCCAGTGCCAGTTCATTTCTGTCACTCCCTTTCAGCAAACTCCCCATCCTTTCTAAATTCCAGTATCTTTATTAATAAACAAGAAAAAGAAGTCCTACATGTCTTATAGGATTGTTGTGAGATGCCAATAGTGATTTTTAAAAAATACTATGCATATAAGATATTATGTAATTATTATATAATTCATTTATTATAATTATATTATATAGTTACTATATAATTCTATTATATCATTACAATTATGTTCTATAGTTGTTATATAATGTCCTAACTCTGTGAAGGCAGAGACAATACTCTGTACCTTCTTACATACCACATTCTATGTGATATGATGTTAGGTAGGTATGATTTCCCAAGTAAGTACTTAATAAACATTTCTTTTCTGTTTTGAAGATTTATTTTATTGTTTAAGAGAAGGTGAGAGAGAGAGAGAGAGAGAGAGAGAGAGAGAGAAGAGGGGAGGGCCTGGAGCAGTCACTATAGTTGTACAACATTAGTTGTGATGTGGTTTCATTTCACACAGGTGGATGTGGGGCCACACGGTGCGGGCCTCCCACATGGAAGGCGAGAACCTCCGCCATCCCAGTGGTTGCCGGTTGTGCTTCAGTCCAGCATATAGATTTGCATGGACCATGGTTAGGAATCGAACCCTGGACCTCGCAATTACAAGGCAAGTGCTCAACCTGCTGAGCTATTCTGGTATGCCCAATAAATACTTCTTAATAAAACAAATTTTCAGCACTGTTTGCCAGAAACCACTGTTAGGTGTTTATTTCCTGTTTCACTATCCTAGAGGCTCATGTTGTCATTGTCCCAACGTTGCAGGTGAGGAAACTGAGGCTGAGTGGGCTTGAGCAGCCTGACCGGGCACGTAGCTGACGTTCGACTCCTGGTGGTTTGGCTACAAGCCCACGTTGTGAAACACTTTATTGCCTTTCATGGAACCAGAGATCCTGAGAAAACGCAGAGGTTATGATATTTTCTTCCCCAAACTATTACAAAGTAGAAGAACTTCAAAGAAGTGAATAGAAATTTGTGAGTGTGTGTTGGGTATAATTTTAACCCAGAAGCTGAAATAGATAGATTGACCAACTTCTTGATATGACTGGGTTGTAATCATGTGATTTTCACGAGAGATGTTTAATTCAGAGAAAAGCTTTTGATTGGCAAAAGTACATAAATAAATAAATTAAATTAAATAAATTGAAAATTGAGCTTACAGCCTACAAAACATTTCTGTTCTTTTCCTGATCAACTATTTATAAAACCTTCCCAGAATGGAGGGAGCATAAATCTAACTATGCCCAAGGCCAATGGGAATAAGATAACTGAGTGGATCTAGTACCCATCCATTACACTCAGCGTCATAAATCTCCAAACTGCCACAACCTCAGCTTTCTGGAGTCCCCAAGTTGTTTGAAATATTCCATTATCGCCATTTATGGGAGAGCCATATAATACTGTCTTTGCCTTGTGTTATAAAAATCAAATTTAAATTCAAGCGTTTGCTCTTCGGAGATTGCTGATGTGACAGAACAACAGCAAACATGAGGAAAATCAAAATTTGGTGTCTTTTAACATGAACATGGACAAATTCCTCAATCTATGGAGCTGATTAGCCCCATTAAGAGAGTCAGTTGGGTAGATCTCCATAATTTTTTTTATGGAAATTACATTTGTTAGGAGAAATGTGGGTCTGTTTTACACACACACACACACATACACACACACACACACACACACACACACACCAACTTCATGGGGGCAGTCTGACAAATGTAATTCTTAAACAAAGCAAACAAAGCATTTGACCTGAGATGGAATAGTCAGATGCCCACATATTAAACTGAATTCATACCCAGGGCTTATATGAACCTGTAAGCTGTGGAATTCAAATTACATTTTGCAAGGACAAACCCAATCAGATCTCCCGTCTATGTTTCCTTCTAGTCAGGGTAACAGATGTTTATCGAACAACTACTGGCTAGTGGGTATGAAAGGTCAATGGCTGCCACCTTCACAAGAAGCTCAGCGTTTAGTGAGAAAAACAGGTATATAAATAAGAAACTTCAAGAAAAAAATGAGTTAAATAAAATAACCGAGGACATACACTATAAATTTGCTGCACAAAAGAGGGATCAACTGTGTTTTCATATGTGGGAGGTCACAGCAATGGAGGATCAAATTACAATGGATTTTGAAGGAAAAAAATAGACATTTTGACCAGGGGAAAAGACGCTTTGTAGTGGTTGGAGTAGTGGTAGAAAGCAGTACTACTCATTTCTGAGAGCGATTTTCACCCCGTTTATTGCTTACTACAGCCCTGTGAAGGAGCATGACAGTGTCCTGATGTTAGAGGTGAAGGAAAGTAGACCTCTCAAAAATGCAGGGCTGGTAAGTGACATGATCTTGACTCTCCCATGTTGCCGCAGCTGAGCATTTTGGGAGCTTTAAGAAGAGAAGAAAGATGAAGCTGTGGGGGAAGCAGGACCAGACGGTGAGGGGCCCCTTCCAACATGCACGTCATCTTTTCATGCAGGGGAGTTGGGATTTTTCCAGCAGGGGAGAGGGTGAAGGGAGCAGTTTTGCCTTTCAGATAGCATGCTCGTAATTGCATGGAGCTCACTTTTGGCTGGGCATGAGACAAACATCCATGCTTTACAGATTCGAAAGGTCGGCGCTAATAATGTGGCCCATCCTGCTACTTTTAATGGTCAGGATGCTTGAGGCTTCTCTGCTTCATAAACTTCTACCATAATATCTCTGTCCATCATCTCCTACTATCTCCCCTGTCTGGGCCTGCTTTTCACTCCCCTCCTCATCTCTCTTTCACTCTATAGAGTCTATGTGTATCCAAGTTAATGATGCAAAATGCAAATTTAGGACATGAAGAAGTCTAATTGTTTTACCATATGGGAGCATTCGAAGGATTTTCCAAATGGGCCAAATGTGGACCCAAGAAGTGCATGCACCCCTTGGCTAGGAACCTGTGTAGTAGCTTAACCATCAAAGATTCTTTACCAAACTTCCTAGGCTCTTGAGAAGCCCCATTTGAAGCAAGTTCATTCATAAAAAGTAAAAATTTCCAAAAAATAATATCAGGACCAAAAATGACCTTAAGGTATTTTAAAATTGCTAACTCCACCGGTACATTTAAAATATAATTACACATATATGAAAACCCCAGAAATGCATCCATTTGTACTTTGAGGCAAACTGGTATTTTACATCATATTTTTGTGTCACTTTGTTTCATTTTTAAAGACAGTAATCCCAATTTGACTCCAAGTAGGCCAGCCCCCATTTGAGTCTACCGCGGCCCTTGTTTCTCTCCTGTTGGCCATTCTTGGTCGCACGCTCAGCCCAAACCAAACCAAACCCCTTTTACTAGAACCTTTCCTTTAGTCTTGAAGTGTGCAGACCCATCCAGACACTAGTCTGCAATCCAATTGCTCCTAATACACTTTTCTGTGAAGTGAGAGAGTTCCTTTCTTGCTATTTATCTGAACAAACTGTGTGCAAACCAGAGCTCCGGAATGGAACAGAGAAAGAAGTAAGATGCATTTAAATACTCAAGAAATCCCTCTCATGTCAAGGAACTGGACATTTATCTCTCTGAAAGAGTTTTGTAAAAGAATAAAAATTAATAGTTAAAAAAAAAAAAGCCTCATTAATGTTTGCTGAAGAAACAAGAAAGCTTTTTCCACAATCAAGTCCTTTCTGTACAAAAACTGGCAGCCAGTCGGCCTAAGCATTTATCTCCTGCATAGAAAGTGCTCTGTCAGGCAAGCTGTGACTAACAATAAGCTGAAAAACACGCCACAGACTTCCACTGTATTTTATTTGGCACAGAGGAATTATTCCTCAGCACAAAGTATTTGCAACTGGCATCGGTTAAACAAGAAATTACAACCTTTAAAAGCCCTATTTATCATTAGCTGCAAAAGTGCAGACTTCACCGTCAATTACTCTGACAAAGGATTAGAGACCATCAACACTGCACACAGGATAACAGCAGTCTTGGCGGCCAGCGGGGCTCTCTGATGGGAGGATTAGAAAGTTAACAACCTGGAGCCCCTTCTCCAGAGACCACCCCCTTTCTCCCCCTCCCCACTTCCAGCTGACTCTCCCATCTCTAGCACTCTCTTTCTTCAGCTCTGCTAGCAGGAGCTGGGACCAGAAAGTCTTCGGCAGAAAACTTTTCATTGCTTAAGAACCAGTGGCCAAATCAAGTCAGCCACAGCTTTGCTCCAGTTCTGCTCTGAATGTGTTCTGTTGATTAAAAAAAAAAAAAAATGAAAATTACAAGATTGATTTCTGAAAGCTAAAGACATAATATGGTGTTATTTCTCTCAGCTGCTTTATTGAAAGGCTAAATGGCCAGAAAAATAGTGATTTTGAGTAAGCAAAAGGCCTCTACTGTGATTCTAAAACACCCTCCCCAGCCCTGAATAGTTCCTATGTATTCTGGAAGAAGCCTTTCTGCATTCACTAAGGCATTAGCCCATCTTTAAATGACTTCATTGCTTAGGAACAGAAAAACAAAGAGAAGCTTTGTTTTCCAGACACTGAAATAGAAGTAAACATTATTTTCAAGTGCTTATTTAAGTGGTAATATATATCCTTATTTAGCTTTAACTTTCCAGAAAAGCATGAGGTCATTATCAGTGTTTTTGTCACCTTGTTTCCAGTTAAATTAGTTTAAATGTTTCTGGAGTTTCCCAGACTTACAGATTAATATTATTAGTCTCTTCAATATTTTAGTTTTATTGGCTATATTTGTCACAAATCAAAAACATCTTTCATGATAATGAAGTAAAATAACAAATATATATATATATATACATATATATATATATATATATATATATATATTTGTATATGTGATTTGGCAAATAGTGTTCAATAAATGATGTTGGTTATAATGTTGGTAAAGATGATGAGAAAATATGTGTAATTAAAAGTTATGCTTTATAAAGATTTTTATTGATATAAAAAATACTTGTGAATATATATACTATATATATATATATACATATATATATATGTATGTATATATATATATATATGAATGAAAGTCACATATATGACATATTCCTAAGTATATAAAGCAATATTCAGCAAAAAAGCCTGGAAGAAAATAAAGCCAAATGTTAAGAGTTTTCACTTCTAAGTAATAAAATAATGGATACTTTCCCTTTACTGTTGTTTTTAGATTCTTCTCTAATTAAAAAAAAAGATTTATTTTATTGTTTTTGACAGAGATAGAGACAGAGAGAAGGGGGAGGGCCCAGAGAAGTCTCCATTGTTGAACTTCATCAGTTTTCCACATGGTTTTGTTCCACACAGGTGGGCAGGGGACCCACAGGGCAGGAACTGGGCTGGGGGCCTCCCATGTGGGATGCATGCCCACTTGAACCAGAGGCCGAACCAAGGGGCGAGAACCAAACTGGGGCCTCCCACATGGGAAGCACACCCCACTTCAGCATATGCGTCCACACGTGCCAGTGCCAGGATTCAATCCTCAGTCCCCGAGGCTGCAAAGCGAGCACTTAGCCTGCTGAGCCATCTCGGCTTCCCTTTCTCTAATTTTTAATGATGAGCTTGTCTCACATTATTATAAGAAAAAAAAGAAAAGAAAAGGTACAGGCAAGGGAAAAAATCAAAACTAAAAGGTTACACTTGTCTGGTGATTGTGAATATCTAAACTTATTTATATCTAATATGAAAACCCATCAAGAGAGACAGCTGTTCCCATTTTCCAATAAAGTAACTGAGGTTCGGAGAGATTGAGTAAAGGGGAATGAAAACCAGATGGGTGCCAGAATCTAAACAAAAACCTAGCTGATTTTACTTCTAGGTCTGGGGACTACAAGCTTTTCCTTTCTCCTTTCTACCTCCTAGACCAATAAGTGTGTGTGTGTGCGCGCACGCGCGCGCACACACACACACACACACACACACACACACACACACGCTCCCTCACATTCCATCTCTTTTCTGGTTCATGTGTATTTAAGAAGTGGGTCTATTCATGTACGAGGCTCCTAATCTCTCCAGATTAAAGTATGTTCCCTCAATTTGGTCTGCTAGGTTCATAAAAACACTCACAGGGCTATCGCTTGTGGGTGACCTCCAAAAATGACAGGAGTTTGGAGAGCTTTATTTAGCTCAATTAAGTTCAAAGACTATGCCAGGCAGATTCTCAGTCCAAAAATAATCTTTTTTTATTGGTTCTCTAAATTAACTCATGGAGGAGTGAGCAGAGCTAAATTAGAGCTTTCATACAGCGAGGGCCAGGGATTTTTACTGAGTGGTAAACGTTTTCTCTCTCTGTGAGAACTTTACTGTTTCCTTCCCCTGAGAGGCTATACTTAGATGCAAAGAAAGTTGCTCAAAGCACATCTTCCAGAATTCATTTTATTTGACAAAGACTCTTAGTTTAAGCCCCTGGTGTGGACCATTTAAACATTTTATAGGTTTCCCTAGCTTTTAAAGTAATTTGCATTTAAGTAAAGAGATACTAATCTCTAGCACAAATGGCAAAACGTGTTCCTTGCTCTTTTTTAACTGGAAAAAATGGATCCGTAGTCACTGAGGTAATCTTAATTATAAAGGAATTGTAATGGCTTGACAAACTGTAACCACATCCCCCTGCACAGTCAGCTGCACCTTATGGTATCTTTTCATAACGATTGCAATCCCGCGGTTCCTGCCTCTTTGTGAACCGCACACTAGGGAATAGGCTACGTGAGATAGAAAATACAAATTTCAGATTCAAGGCACCCTCTTTTTCTCTAATACAGAAATATCACTGCTAGTCACGGCTAGTGATGCATTTGCTACCGTTTCTGTGCTGTGGGAACAGCTCCCATTGAGTTTTCAAATAGCCATTGACAAGCAGCTCTCACTGCCCTGTGGCCCTGGGACTGCTCGTGTATCATTTGCTCCTTTGCTCCTGCCTATCTCACACCTTAAATTCGTGACCAGTGCTGGTGTGGGGGTGTCGGTCCTCCCTGTCTCTTTGGTACTAGATTCTGGACGTGCACACTATTGGGAGAGGAAATGCCAAGTGCCAAAATCCTTTATGTTGAAGTCTAGAGGCAAGCATGTCTATATTTTATTTTTCCACATTGAACACCAAGAAGGTCTCAGAAAAGTCATCCTAAATGACTCTAAGCCTGGGCTACGATTTCAACAGAGATTCCAGTAAAGATCCCAGAGAATAGGACAGAAAAGGGTACACTCCGAAAAAGAAGTGAAAGAGAAGATGGGGTTAGGATAGCTGGGGGGGAAAACTCAAATTCAAGCTTCTTAGAGATTCTTTGTTGACGGGAGAAGTGAGTTGGAATTAATGGGAAGCGATTTGAACTAACAGAAAATATGACTCAGAGTTGGTATGTTCAAGTGAAAAGAACTCGGGCACAGCTGAGAGAATATAGGCACTGGGTTCTGACTCTGAAGAAGGGAATCCTCGCCTCTACTTGAACTGGCTGAGAATCGCACACCTGCACACAGTGCCAGCATGAACGGATGGCCTCTCCACTCAGGGGCACTCACTCCTCCCACCAAGAGTTTGTGAGCAGAGACCTGACACTAGCCTCAAATATGTTCCATAACCGTTTTGCTAAAAAAGAGTGGGGGTGGGAAGAACAAACGATGGAATGTTCAGGTATGCAGTGCTTAGAAAGCGTCTTGAGTGCTGACACCCATAACGTCGCTGTGGGACAGCCACTGGGGGGCGGTAATGAGCAATAAACAGGAGCTCCAGCCCCAGTTCTGCAACGAGCTAGCGGGTCTCGTGCACATCAGCTCGGTTTCCTCATTTTGAAAAGGAGAGGTTTGGAAGAATACCCTCTGTAGCCCCTTGCAGCTCTAATGTCCACTAGGTACAGTTATCGCACGTGGCCATTCTGTTATCAGATACCCTGTAAATCAGACGTCCAAAGACATCCCAGTGGGCGAGCTGAGACCTTCCCAGTGCAAGTTCTCACGACTACACGCAGGGTCAGAGCATCCTGACCTCCCTCTCGTGCGCTGGACTCTTGGCTTCTGCCAGTTTCTAATGTATTGTATGAGGAGGCTGAATGACAAGTTAGAACTGATGCCTTTAGCCACTCCTGGTTCGTACAGCCATTGTTCCTCTAACAACAACAAATCCTTGGATGCTATCATACTTTTAATTTTTATCTATAGGAACACTTCAAGCACAGCTGTTACTCATTAGACTCCAGTGGCCGAAAGCATTTGGTTACTACAGGAAACGGGGAAAAAATAAGTAAAGTTTTATTTACAATCTGCTTTCATTGTGAAATAGTAGAAGTCCTTGAATCAATAAAAAGATGTTCTTGGTACTAAAAGCATAAATATGCTTTCTTAAAAACAGTGGTAAATACTGTGGGCACATTTCCCAGATTTTAAGTACTATTCCAATTCTCTTATTTTCCCCATAAGCACGCTCACTCATCTTCACCCAAGAATAAGAAAATGCAGTTATACAGGGACTAAGCCCATCTAAAAGGGCACATGTATCATGCACGCGCATAGCATACATACACACAATTTTCATATAAACTTTATAAGGATAATTTCCACCCTTCAAAGCAAACAGCTGTGCTGTGAGATAGAGCACTCCCTATCTCTGAAAATCTTTAAAAGGCTGGATGCTGTCTGCCAGGAATACCAGACGAGGAATTTCAGATCCCAGAATAGGTTTAATTCAATCACTTGTAAGCTCTCTTTCAACTCTGAATTCAAAGACTCTGTAGGTTATTGTTTTTTCCCCTAAATTCATTTAAAAAATGGACTCAACATCTCTACTGTGTTTCTGTGTGTTGCCAGGTATTGTAACAAATGCAGGACAGAAACTAGATGACAAATGAGAATGTGAGTAGTGCTGAAATTTAGACGCATTTGCACCTGGGATTTTGGACACACTTTCACCAGGAAACCAAAGTGTATGATAATAAAGTCCTTCATAGCAGCATCCTTCCTGTCAGAGAGCTGCCAAGTGCTTTATGAAACTACAACTCTGTTGGCCTCGTGGATTCTCTGTGTGGTAAACAATACTATCCCCACTTTTCACAGGCAGAAAACATGGACGTGAGGAATCAACTATTTGTAATTGAGATGAAATGATTGCTCGCAGTCATTTATTTGACTCTGTGGGCAAAATCTCCTCCGAGTCACATACTATGTGAACTCATCACTTTGCCAATAAGATCAGATTTCTAAGAACATTGATTTTCCTTGACCCCATGTCTCATCTCAAAATTTAGTCCAAACCAGGATTTGAGCATCTCATCTTTTTCATTCAATTTCCTAGAAACTGTAAGTAGTAAATTGCCCCATCAACCCCATTACCCATTCCGTATCATACTATCCATACTATCAAACTGCTTATTCCTAAAAGCTTTCCTTGTAAGAGTCTGGCTAGCAGGTTTTACCTAGCTACACAGATTTTCAAATTATTTATGATGGTGAATGTTGAGATTAGTGGGGATTGGAGGTGGGGGAAGAGGGGATCACAGCCCAGCAAGAAAGTCAACTGTTGCTCTTTCCTGGTCCCTTCATAAGGAAGGCAGTTCTGCTGGATCAAATATCCTGTTTCCTGAAGGTCTGCCTCAGAGATTGGTATGCTCAGGAAATTACATCACTGCAGAATGCGTTCATACTGACCTCCGTGCACCCATGTTCCAGGATTTGCCCTCTAACCTCACCTCCTTAATCACATTTGCATGCTGTCTCCACTCTTTTTAGTAATATTTAGAACCTTTCTACAGCATAGCCTATTTTGCAAGTCATTTATCAATGTTAATTCATCTCTTCTCACCTTTATTCCTTTGAGGTAGAGCCCTGTGATTAGTAATAATAACAAAACCATGGTATTTGGCTTTTTTATAGCTTCTGTCTCCTGAGAATTCTACAAATATTAACAGCGCACACAGGGGTCTCCTGGAAGGGCTTGGGTCACAAAAGGAGTGGGGAAGAATGCTATGACTGGCCTAAGTGGAATAAACTGAAGGTTGGGTTGGAACTGAATCAAGATGCCGGCATTAATATGCCTGACTATTTAGGAAAAGTTCCAGGATCACTTAATGATGAAAAGCAATAAGGCTGTCAAAATTTGCCTGGAATATATATGAAATTAGGCCAGCTCCTAAAATTTTCCACGGTACCTCTGGGTCAAGGGCTTTCTGCAGACGGTAAGCCTGTTTGATGATATAAAAATTCCAAAGCCCCAGCTGCAGAAAAATTTAAGATAGGTGTGTGTGTGTGTGTGTGTGTGTGTGTGTGTGTGACAGAGAGAGAGGTTTCTTTCACTTATTTCCATGAAGGTTCTCTATTGGCCCCATTTGAATCTTCAATACTTGTAGACTATCATTCTTATCTTAAAAAAAAAAAAGATTCTACAACTAAGAACAATGAGACTCTTCAATAATAAGAGAATACTAATAGCCTGAAATAAAAACAGCTTTTATTTTTTATCAAGTAGATGGAATATAGCAATTCACTAATAATGTATGGTTATAATGCTTATGCTAACATAAGGCTATAATTAATAATAATGTAAGGTTGACCTTTAATTACATTTAGAAAATTAACTACATTTTAATACATAATTCAATAGTGAATCAAGGAAGATATTCCAGCACTCTTACTAACCCCATTTATTGGAATTTTTAAGACTCTTCTTTTGAGTTAAACCTTTCAAACTAAGAACTTAATCAAAAGTGTTGAAACTATGGGAAAATAAGAAATTAGATTCTTAATCCATAAGGCTTAATGTCAGGTATTAGAAAGCACTTCCTGATCCTGGACAATTATTAATATAAATGCATATCCTTTCCTAGAAATGTAAAACTGAAAAACCTACTCCAATTTTGGACTGCCGAGCTCAAAAGAACTGCCGCAGTGTGATCTGTTCCTCTGTCCCTGCATCACTTGGCACTTGATATTAGATTTATTTGTGTGTATGTCTAATCTAGAGTCTAGATTCTAGACCCATTGATCGACTTCAACTTTCTTGAAAGACAAGGAACTTTGTGTTCCTCAGTGTACTTAACACAGTACCATCTACACATAGTTGTGCATTAAATATTTCTTGAGTAAATGTTGCAATAAGACAGGCTTACAGGGGAAGCCGGGATGGCTCAGTGGGTTAAGCGCTCACTTTGCAGCCCCGGGGACCGAATTGTGGACCCATGTGCTGAACTGGGGAGTGCCCTCAGTTTGGTTATCACCAGAGTGAGACCCCGGCCCAGTTCCTGCCCTGTGTGGCCTCACACCCACCTGTGGAATGAAACTACATGGAAAAACCAATGATGTGCAACTATGGAGACTGTTCTGGGCCCTCCTCCTTCTCTCTGTCTCTTTCTTTCTCTCTCTGTCAAAAACAATAAAAATAAATTTTTAAAAGAAAAGACAGGCTTACATGTTGTAATAAGGTACTGCTTCCTGCACCCCAACAGATGGTCCCATAGTCCCCTAAAACCTGTGGTTGGAACGCTGTCTACCATCCACAGCACATGGGTTATAACTTTTCCACTTTACATTAAACCCACTGGACTATGCTCCTTTATTTTATTTGTTTTCAATTCTATAGTTGTCACTCACACAGGAATAGTGGAGGAAAAAGAAGGAGAAAGGGGAGGAGGAGAAAACGAAGGAGAGGAAAAAAAAGGGAGAGAAGGAAGAAGGAAGGGAACATACGATAATTCAATGTACCTGAAATAAAAGCAAAAATGTGAAAAAGTAAAAAGAAGGAAAGGAAAGAGGGAAGAAAAGTGGGAGTGAGAAAACATCTTATTAAGCGAAATAAGTCAGACTGAAAGACTCAAGAAACACATGACCTCACTTATAGGTGGAATATAAAACTGAAAGGAACAAAGACACAAAGACTCATGAACACAGTCAATAGTTTAGTGGTTACCTGAGGGTAAGGGGGGAGGTGGGTGGGAGAGCTG
>PVKE010046106.1:0-12372 GCA_004027555.1 Craseonycteris thonglongyai | reverse complement strand
ATACCATTCTCACCATAACTGCCAACTGTGCGGTGTCTGATATATCTGTTGACTCGTCAAATTGCAGAGAGAAGCAGTCACATATTTCCAAGTCAGTCTTTAACTGAGTTTGCAAGTCTTTTGAAATTGCATGTATTCTTCTTGTGACTGTGTTATTTGACAACTGTAGGTCTTGTATCGCCAACATAATCTCACGCTTATTAGAATATTCCTTAAACAAACAATCGGCAGCAGTCAGAAATGCTTCTTTGAACAATTCACCATCCTGGAAAGGTTTTTTCTTCTTTGCGAGCATGTGAGAAATTTTGAAAGAAGTAATGGTTGCCTTTTTAGATTTTTCCACATGTCTAGTGAAAACAGTCTGTTGAGTTCAACTTCATTTTAGTTGATTTATTTTTTTCTTTCTTACTTCAGATTTAAGTGGATAATTCGTATCAAAAGTGGTATGACTTGTCTGAAAGTGACGTTCAACATTATGTTTTTTCGGCACTGCAATACTACTGCCACACAACAGGCAAACGCATTTACCTTTTAAATTAATGAAACAATATGATTCCTCCCACTCTGTGTTAAAATTATAGGTTTGTTTTCTCTTATTTGGTCCACTCATTTTAGGACTAAAAAAATAAAATTAAAAATAGTTATAGAACTATAATATCATATCAAATTGCCACCATAATAATAGACTACCTACCTCGCTTTTAGTTCATTTAAAATCGAATATATCAAAAACACTGTGATCCTAGCTAACCGTCATGACCCGCTCAGTCCAGCAACCGCAATCAAAATGGCAACTCCGCGTCTCCCGGTGGGGGGAGGAGAGTTTAAAGAGCGCAGCGGCTACACAAGACGCGACATGTACAAAGGCGACAGCTAGGGAAACACTTATACATACGATATCGCAAACATACCAACGAATATAATAAACCTGTGTAGATACTTAAACAATATTTTAAAATTCTAACCAATGTATAAAAATAAATGATAGTTTTACTTAGTGTTTATGAAAAACTTCTGATGCAGTCAAATAATGATGGGCGCACACAAATCGTGCCACGGGTGCCATAGCGCCCCCGGGCACGGGGTTGGGAATCCCTGGAGTAGAGGGAGCGCACTCTGATTCTCCACCAGGTCAAAGGGAGCGGGACGAAGGAGGAAACCCGAAGGCTGTGACAGAGCTCCCCACTGTACATGGGGCCACACTGGTCACAGGCTGAGCTTCTGGGAACAGCGTACCTCACTCTTGAGTGCGGAGAAGGGACGCAGTCACAGACGGAGACAGGACTGCTCAGCTGTATTGGTGGCAGCCAATACCGTCATCTCAGAAGAAAGGGAGAGTGGTTGCAGCCTGTGATCTGCTCTGATGGCTTTTCCTCAGAGGGGTGTAAGGACTGGAGTGACAGGAGACACCCCCCCTGAGAACTCCAAAGGAGACAGAGCTGTAAAGTGGGGGAAGGGTAGAGAGAGCCACGAAGGTGGGTGTTGCCTGGCCCTTTTATTCTCAAGGACAACAGTCTGAGAATAATGAACAGACAGAATGGGTTTCCTCCCTTCACAGATCTCAGGGCATTGTATGCACGGATCGCTACCTGACGTGCATCCTTCAAGAAGCTGTTCCAGAATGTGCCTTTCCCAGAGTCCAGTAGCTGCTCCTCTTCTCCGAGAGGCAAGACTACCCGAACCCACGCTTACAAGCCCAAGTGAGATGGGATCACCCCCCAGCCATTCAGTAGGTCCTAGGTTACATGCTGGAGTCCCCACACTGGGGCCATCTTCTCCTCGGCATCCACACCACCACTACCTTCATTCAGCCCCTCCCCATCCACCTGGATCACGGCACTGCTGTCTAATGAATGCGCCTGCATCTGCTCTTCCCTCCTCCAGGCCCACCCCCTCACCTGTCAGCGTAACCTTGGGAGCAAAGCCAATCGGGTCCCTCCCTGCTTTGAACGAAACAGTCAGGCCACCTTGCTCTTCAGTAGCACCCCATCAGCACCTGGATGTGACTTCAATGTCCAAGCACGTAAATCCTGTCACACTGGCTCTTACTTACAGCCTCATGTCCTGTCCCCTTCCAGGCCTGGCTGTAGCCACACACAGCGACCTGCACTATGCGGTGCATACCTCTGTGCTCGCCGCACCTAGAACGTCCTTTTCTGTGGAGACGGCCCCTCTCCATCCCCAGTACCCCACGCGGTGTCCCTTCCTAGCTCACACCTGTACCATTCCTTCTCCAGACGTTTACCAGACACCCCCTTGCCACTCACTATCCTCATGACCTTATCTGCTTTGCAACTCGCTGTCCTCATCTGCAGCATTTGGCTATTCTGAGGACTAAATGAGTTCACACAGTCAAGTGCTCAGAAGCAGGCCTGGCCCATTGGAAACACTTAGCAAATGTCAGCCATTATCATTCTCTTATTAACACCATTAATATAGCATGCACCACACGCTGCATTAATTCTTGGTTTTTCTTTTGAGTGATCCTGAACTCCTTACTGGCATTCCTTACGTCGAAATGAATGAATGAAAAAAATGAATGAACTGTTGAGTTATCATCAAAACCTATCTCTTCCTGATTTGAGTACATGCAGAAACCAGAACTTAATGGGGAAGGTAAAGCCCTCCGCACGCTTGGCTGTCACACAGGGAAATACACGAATACCCCATTTTAGCCCCAGGATTGATATCTCTATTTTTAAAGAACAGAATTCTATGACCTATTTGCAGTTAAAATCGTCTCTAGCTTCCAGGTAAAAAGTAATCCCTGGGGACTTGTTGTGGCACATTTCTCAGCAAAATGTCTCCGGACCACGTCCGTGGATTGAGGCCATGAACAGCACACCCCACACAGTCTCTGGCGAACCTCTCCATAATCCTTTCTCAGAGGCACCCAGGAGGGAAAAGGGAATGAGGCATTTCAGCTGCATTTACACCTAATTCATCAGAATGTCACTGGTAAGAGCTATTTGATGTCAAGGCTTATAAGCCTTGACTCTAAGCCTTCCAAAGCCCTTTTCTTTGAACTGAATTGTGTCATTCCGCCATCATGGTGTTGAATGCCAACAATGTACTTGCTTCCGGGCTTTGAAGCTGGAAGCGGGCTCTGTCTGTTCCCCAATGTGCTTTCCTCTCTCCCAAGCTGGGCTCTGAGGCTGTGAAACACAGCTTCTCCCTTTCAGGATGCAGCGTTCACAGCTGAACTGATGAGGTTGTCTCCCCCACACTGGGTGACAATGGAAGGGGTCACAGAGGTCACCTGACCAGCTTGTCCAATGTACAGGTCAAGTGCAATGCCTTTATGGTCCTGAGACAGACTTGGGGACCAAGCTCTGGGTACCCTGCAAATCCTCTGCCTAGAAGGACTCCTCAGAATGAATGCCAGTAGAATCCGCAGCAAGATGAGGTTGTATTTCCTCCAGGAAGAGGCTGTGTGCTGTCGCTGACCAGGACTCAGGTGCCTGTGTTAAACCCCACCTCTGCCACTCACTGGCTATGGCACATTGGGTCAGTCACTTTGTATTTCTAAGCCTCAGGTCGCTTATCTCAGTCACAGAGCTGTGGAGACGGATAAAGAGAGAATGCCTGCGAGAGCAGTTTCAAGCAGGAAACCAGCCCACATTGGAAAGGGTGACTAAGACAGTCCCAGGACAGAAGCACCCTGACCCCAGTACTTCCCAGCTGTCTGCTAAGAAGAGCTTGCTGTGTGTTCACAAGAACTCCAAAGCCTTTCCATGAAGGCTTCCCTCCTCTGCCCTCTGTTTTGCTTAGCCCACATGACTCCAGCCATGTGACTATCCCTGCATGGCCCTGTAAGGGACTGGGTCTCAACTCAGAGCAGCCACTTCCACCTACTACAGTGGTCCCCCTGAGCCACCTTTTGCTTTCTGTGGTTTCAGTTACCCACGGTCAGCTGTGGTCCAATAATATTAAATGGGAAGTTTTCAGAAATACACAGTTCAGAATTTTAAACTGAGTGCTTTTCTCAGATAAAATCTCATGCTGTCCCGCTCTGTCCCAGCGGGGATGTGAATCATCCTTTTGTCCAGCGAATTCACATTGTATACGCCACCCGCCCCATTAGTCACAGGAGAGCTGTCTCGGTTGTCAGATCTGCTGTCATGGTGTCACAGTGCTTCTGTTCAAGCCACTCTTATTTGACTTAACAATGACCCTGAAGCGCAAGTGTAGTGACGCTGGCCACTCAGATGTGCCAACAAGAAGCTGTAGACTTTATCACAGGTGTAAGTGCACAGGGAAAAACATAGAATGTGAAGAGTTTGGTATAAGGTGACCAGATTTTAACATTGGTACAGCGAGACACCATTGACCGGGGAGGGGGGGGGGGCGGGTTCTTGATTAAAAATTTGGTCTATCTCCCGCCGTTCCCTAGCTTGTCGTGCATTCTTTCCAAAAATCGGGACTTTTTTAAAACACCACGGGACGCGGGACAAATTGTTAAAAATCGGGACTGTCCCGCCAAAAGAGGGACATCCGGTCACCTTAGTTTAGTACTATATGTGGTTTTAGGCATTCCCTGGGGGGTCTTGGAAGGTGTTCCCCCTGGATAAGGGGGGCAACAATATTTCATTTAAACAGCCAACCTCTCAGCTTTGCAGGTCTCTCTACCTTAAACCCTTTATCTGGCTCTCCCCTAAAAACTAAACTTCTCTGAAGAGTGTGCCTCAGGATTCAGCCACTGTAATCCAATTGCAGTCAAGTCACCCACCCAAACTGCTCTTACCAGTGACTTCTATATTGCTGAATCTGGTGAATGCTTTTCCGTACTTCCTTTCAAGAAACAAAACCAACACCAAAAACAAATCTTGTGCCCATTCTCTTTCAGCAGCCTTCACAGGCTCTCCTCCTCTACCTCCCCTTGCACCTGTGTTTTCTCCCTGGGTGATGCCTGTCCTACCCCTAGACCAGGAGCCACCTGCTGTTCACCACCCATCATGGCATCTCTAGCTTCAGCCTGCTGTGCCCAGACGAGCCAACTCTCTGCTGAACATTTTTACCTGGATGTGCCCAAGAACACACAGCTAGCGAGTGGATAAATGGAAACTTTAGCTTAGGTCCATCTAACATCAAGATTTTTGCTCTTGAGGGGAAGCCGGGATGGGGAAGCTGGGATGGCTCAGTGGGTTAAGTGCTCACTTTGCAGCCCTGGGGACCAAGGGTCGAATCCTGGCCCCAGCTTATGCAGACCAATGTGCTGAACTGGGGTGTACTTCCCATGCAGGAGGCCCCCAGTTCGGTTCTCACCCCTCAGTTGGGCTTCTGGCTCGCGGGGGCTTGTTTCCCATGTGGGAGGCCACCAGCCCACTTCGGCCCTGTGCAGCCCCCGCCCACCTGCATGGAATGAAACTATGTTGAAAACTGATGATGTATACCTATGGGGACTGCTCTGGGCCCTCCCCCTTCTCTCTGTTTCTCTCTGTCTCTGCCTGTCTCTGTCAAAAAACAATAAAATAAATCTTTAAAAAAAAAAGATTTCTGTTCTTGGTTCCTGGCTCGTGTGGGCATGCCTCTCATGCAGGAGGCCCCAGCTTGGTTTCTGCCCTGGGTGGCTCTGTGCCCACCTGTGAGGAACAAAACTATTTCGAAAAACTAATGATGCACATCTATGGGCCCTCCCCCTTCTCTCTCTCTCTCTCTCGCTCTCTCTCGGTCTCTCTCTCTCTCTCTCTCTCTCTCTCTCTCTCGGTCTCTCTCTCTCTCTCTGTCTCTATTGCTCTCTGTCAAAACACACACACACACACACAAAAACCACAATAAAATAAATCTTAAAAAATAGATTTCAGGGAAGCTGGGATGGCTCAGTGGGTTAGGCGCTCACTTTGCAGCCCTGGGGACCAAGGATCGAATCCCGGCCCCGGCCCATGTGGACCCATATGCTGAACTGGGGAGTGCCCCCAGTTCAGTTCTCACTTGGGTGAGACCCCAGCCCAGTTCCTGCCCTGTGCAGCCCTGCCCACCTGTGGAATCAAACTATATGGAAAAACCAATGATGTGCAACTATGGAGGCTGTTCTGGGCCCTCCCCCTTCTCTCTGTCTCTGACTCTATCTTTCTCTCTCTCTGTCAAAAACAATATATAAATCTTAAAAATAAATAAATAAATAAATAAATAAATAAATAAATAAATAAATAAATTTCTGCTCTCTCAGACCATGAGCACTGAAGTCAGACCAGGGCTTAAATGTTGGCTGTACACTTACTAGCTGTGTGATCCTGGCAGGTTACTTAACCTCCCCAAGGCTCCATTTATTTCCTCATCTGTAGAAGTGACAGGTTTGGTGCAGTGACTCTGAGGTCTCTTCCAGTTGAGACACTCAGTAGCCCCAGGGCTCTGCTGTTACAGCCTCCGAAATGTTCCCGTGCAGCTTGGGGAAGGGGTCATGCAGGATGATCCCGGCCTTAGGACTATTGTAACCCTAGGGGAACAGCTTGGCAGACACAGGAATGCACTGCACCTGAGGAACGAGGAGTCCCAGAGTCACCCACCCCTGCCCAGGATCTGTCCCAGGGGCACACAGACAGCCTCCTATTCACCAGCACTCAGCACAAACATCATCACCAAGGGGGGCCTCCCTGCCCCGCCCCCTTGCCTCTCAAGGCTGGACCCTGCTGCCGCTTAATGCCCTCAGAGCTCCTTCAACTGCATCTCCCTGTACTCACCACAGTCTGAAATTATACATCAACATGATTATTTATGAACATCCGTCTCTCACTGGTAAGATTCATAAGGACAGTGGATCATGTTCATTTTGTCCCCTGTCATATCTCCACTGTTTAGAATCATGCAAGGTGTTCAATAAATATGGATTAAATAAATGGGTTTGACTCATCGATTAGCACTATGTAGTGAAGTCTTGATGAGAGCAGAGCAGCAGCCTTTGGGCTTGCAAGCCGACCTGGGCTGAGCGCTAAGGCTCTCGACTGATTGCTCAGGTCGTTCAGTGTGTGGCTGCCTGTCCTTGAGTCCCAGATGCCTCTCCTCTTCCTGCCAGTCCCTGTCACAGCTCATTAGGGGGCTGATCAGGAGATGGCTGTGTGCTGACATCCCTGAAGTCACCCTACCAGGCAGCCCAGGGGGGCTGAAGCAATGGCTAAAGGTGACCGACCAGGACACGAGAGGGGAAGGAAAGGCCTGGCGTTTCAGCACGAGCTGCACCTACACAGTGAGAGCCACTGGAAGGCGGGCTGTTTCAGGAGGGGTGTGGGGCTGTAGAGAATAGCAGCAAGCACATCCTTTCTGCCTGAGGCGCACAGCTCCCTGGGAAGTCTTCACCCTCCACCCCTGCCCTGTGAGATGCTCCCAGGGCTCCTCCCTGGGCCTTCTGCACTGTTCTGTTTACTGGTAAGCATCAACTCCTCCCCAATCCTCTCTGGGGAGCAAGGCCTCACTTCTGCACCAGCTCCCTCTAGACTTCTGGACACCAGACAGTCACAGCTAACAAGCCCTGCTATTTGCAAATGCTGTCTGTACAGGTAGACACGCTCCTCAGCTTTTTAATAGCTTTCCCTGTTCTTGTCTGCACAGGACCTTTCACAATGCCTTGTCGAGGACAGCTCCCTTAATACCCCAACTTGAATCTTAACCTTGAAGATGAAAATTTAAAAGCATTTTTTTATACCACAAGTTGGATACAGTTAGGAGTTAAAATCAGTAATTCAACAGATAAAGGGAAGGAAGAAAAGAAACAAAGACAGCAAGGAAGTTAGGAGTTAAAATCAGTAATTCAACAGATAAAGGGAAGGAAGAAAAGAAACAAAGACAGCAAGGGTGGAAGGGAAGGAGATGTGGAGTAAGGGCAGGGAAAAAGGAAGGAAGGAAGGAAGGAAGGAAGGAAGGAAGGAAGGAAGGAAGGAAGGAGGGAGGAAGGAAGGAAGGGCGGGCCTGGGTTGATGTGCACCTTTGTTGGTGACAGCAAAGTCGAGCTGAGGTCGTGTGTTGTGCTAAGAAGAATGTAGCCTCTCGGGGGAGACAGATCTGGGTTCAAATTCCAGCCCTATGGCTTCAGACAAGTCACTCAAGCCCTCTGAGCTCCAGGTGGCTCATTTGTGAAGTGGGGCTAATGAGTGGCTAAGAGGGGAGTTTAGAGAGGATTAGGGATGATGTGTGAAAGCACCTGGCCGGCTGGTTTTAGCAGGAAGCTGCTGGAGAGCAGCGCAGGCTCCACCGCTGCCCTCTAGTTGGCTTCCTGAGAAGAAAAGGGCTTAGTTCAAGGTCACGCTAAGAACCAGGAAGTGCTGTCTGCACTGGCGACCCAATATCTAGCTGGTCCATAAAAACTCAGCTATGGAAATAGAGGCAGTACATTAATAATGATTTCATTAATTTTTACAGATTTCAATAGTATATAGACCAAGAAAACAAGAGATGTTCCCCTGGAAGAACTTCTTGTAGCCTCGTCCCAACCACACAGGTGAGTGACACTCCATGATGCTCACCTGCATTTTAATCAAGCCTCCATATTCACCCTGAAAATCTACAGTGTGCACAAGTGCTCCAGGGCCCTGGGTCTGTGAAGGCACATTGACAATAGCAGAAAATAATACAAGAAGTAACATAATAACCGTAACTGTGACCAACTTCTCTGACAATTGCTCCTTTTCCCCTGTTATTTACCATATCTCCCCTGACAGCAACTCTAAAGCATCAAAGTCACTTAATGTCATGGCGTTCCACCCTCTCAGGTCTGGCGCAAGCCCTGCCAGGTTGCTAATGATTAACAAGCTAGTCAGAACCAGCAAAAAGCCACTGTGCAATGCAAAGCTGGAACCTAAACCCTCTCGTTCATGGCAATTGGTCAAAACCTCCCTTACCTGTTATAGGTGCTGCACTGGGAAGGCCACAGGGCAGGCCCCATAGTGTCAAATATTCCCCAGTGTTACCACCAGAGCCTGGCTCTGTGCCTGCTCAGCAAAGATGTGTGCAAGGAATGGGCACAGAAATGACAAATGTAGGACTGACTGACTGACTGAATAAACGCAGGGCTCATACGCATTCAGCACAGTGTTCTGACCATCCAGCTCCCTCCCCAGCCCCGCCCCGAGTGCACGCCCCCTGGTCTTTCCTTACCCTAGCGATCAGCTCCCCGACCATTCCTGTCCAGGTGCCGTTGGCCTCGGGCACGCCGTACACGCCGTCCCCCACCAGGCGGATCTTGTACTTGAAGCGCAGGATGGCCGCCAGCTCCTCCAGCATGTCCACACAGAAGCCCTCGTAGCGCTCATTGCCTTCCATCGCCTGGTGGTTCCCCTTCAGCATGAAATACGGGTTTTCCTGCAGCAAAACTGGGCAGCTGTCATTCTCATCTTAGCCCTGGCGTCTTGGCCTCATGGGATGGGGCGGGGCAGGAGCGAGGGGCTAGGAGAGGCGTGGCTTAGGCAATGGGCTACTGGAGGGGTGGTGATGAGCCCCCCTCTGATGACATCAAGGCCTTTCTCTTACCAGGAACACACAAGGGTCTGACTTCACAGAGAGTGAAGACGAAGCTCCCTCTGCCTTATTTAAGGTCATCATCATCAGACCCCACCCCCACCCTGTCCCTTCCTTCTGTTTACGCCACACAGACCCATCGCTGGGCATTATGGGCTGCAAGGATGCTGGGGGTATAGCAGGGCACCATGGGCAGGGATGGGCACGGTCAAGGGCATCATCCCGAGTGAGCTCGAGTGTGGCCTATTCAGGGCATGACGTATCCTCCATTTAGTGGAGCAGGGATTGTGTGGACAGTTAGGGTAAGAGGATAAACTAAGACAAACTGGGTCCATATGGGCCTTGGGTGCACATCATACCTAGATAGTAGGGAAGTGCTGAGAGCTTTAAAGGCCTCAGAATGTTTGTAAAGAATATTAAGTAGCAAGAGAGACTATCTGGGGGTGAACACAGGCCCTCCCCTCATAGGAGGTATAGAGTCCTGAATCATAGTTGGACTCAGGGTGGATTACAGAAAGCGGGAAGGGCATAGAGCAGGTAATGCCGGGGTCCTCGGTGACCGAGGATGGTGTCACCCCTGCTACGGACGGGGAAGAGGATTTGGGACATGTTGAATGTGACATGCTGGCACATCATCCAGGAGGAAATGTCTGACTGAATCTTTAAAATGTGGAGTGGGGGCAAGACTGGGGCAGAGATTGGAGGCTTCTGTATAGAGATGGTGGTTGAAGCCACAGGACAGCTGAGGCCACAGAGGGGGAGGACTGAGATAGAACAGACAGGGATCAGAAGAGGCCCTTGGGGGGGACCCTAATCTTAGAAGCTTGGAAAATGGCGAGTAGCCATAGAAGACAAAGCAGAAGCAGCCATAAGAGCTGAAATCAGGAAACTAGGACACGAAATTCAAGGAGGAACGGGTTTCAGGAAGGAGAACGCAGCCTTTCCTGCACAGAGGTGAAGCCAGGTGAGGGCATCTGGCTCAGGTGGCACTGGTGACCTTCCACGAAAGACCCAGCGGGGGCAGCAGAACTCTGCATGGGTGGGGCAGTGACTGACATGGGCCGGAGTGAGGGTGGATCGGCATCTTGAGAAGTCAGGAGATATAGGCGGGTGGGTGCAGCACCTTCCCGCCCAGTGCTCCAGGGCCAGTCCCTCTGTAAGTTTCTGTTCCTCACCACTAGTGACAGGGCTGCAAGATACCCAGGACTCCACCAACCCCCTGCCGGATGTGTGATTCCCTAAACTGGAGGGTAGCTGAAAGAGCAGCAGTTCTGTGAACATGATGACCTGGGACAGGGGAAGAGAGAAGGTGCTGCGTCAGGGAGGGGAAGCTCCAAGTGCAAGTTCTGCCTCATGACCCAGTTCACCGTTCTGTCAATGGGAGGGGCCCGTCTCCCACACGTGCTGTGCCCCTCAAAGGCTCTCTATCCCCTCTGCCCCCCTTCTTCCGTGTCACCCAATTCATCGCTGTGCTTGGGGTTCCCTCCCCTCTTCTGATGGCAACGCACCTCTCAGGACTCGTGCTCACCACCAGGGCCCCACACAACTCCCCTCCAGTCTCCCCTCCGGTGCCCACGCCCGGGGAGCGTGGAAGCGGGGCCTCGGGCTGCCGCTTGCCCTGCGTTGTACCCCACCTGGTGGGTGCCGGCATTAAGCACTCAGGGGTCCTGTGAGTGAACAGCTCAGAACTGGCCTGATGGATGGGGCTAGGGGCTCCATCTCTGGAGTAGCACCATCCTAGGGTACCTTTGTTACCCCACGGAGTGTCACAAAGGTATTCCCCCCGCAACACTCTGTACTCGCAAGTTAATTTAAAATTCACTGACCTATCCCAAGTCCACATACCAAAGGCCAGTCTGGGAGGGGGACGTGTGGGACAGCCAAAACGTCAGGAAGTGTGGGGCTCGGTGGTATGTTGGGACATGGGCAGGTCAACTGCGGGCCCAGAGCGGGAGCCCCCGTGCTGGCAGATGGGCTGGGAGAATGGAAGGCAGTGATGAGGGCAGAACGTGTAACACATGGTCTGACACAGGGCAGGTGTGGAAGGAGTGGGAGCTGCGGCTAACTCTGTGATCTGCTGGCATGAACTAATAAATCATACTCAGGTCCCAAGTGCGCCCTGGTGGGAGCAGGAGACAGTAAGGACACATGGCGGCTTTTCAAGGACACATCCTTCAGGGTTACCATTTGCTGAGAAGAACCCACAAATGGTCACAGGGGACTGAATTAAGATAGTCATTCCTGGTGGGACTTATTGACTTGTATCAGCCATCTTAGACATATACATACAAGGAAATAGTTTTGTTTGAATTGTACTTACTATGTTGTTAAATGTCACTGGACACAAGTGTCTTACCCTCACCTCATGAACACACGTGTGCATATGTAAACAGCCATGTGTGTATGCACACACATGCACACTCAGTCACACTCTTCTGATGTAGAAACAGCCCTGGGGCCTCAGTGTCACTGTGGGTGTGACCTCAAGCTCTGAGCACTGTGCAATTCCAGTCCCCGAGAAACAGCAAATACAGTACAGCCATGTTCCCGTCTTCCTCCCAAGCACTGCGGGCTTTTAAGGAGTGCTCTATGCGGAGGGAAGGAGTTCCTGCATTCACATTCGAAGCATTGGGCTCCCACGTGTGTCAGGCACCCCTGTCTTTGAGGAGGAATCATTCTAGAAGGGGAGGTGGAGGTGTAAACAGCAACCTCTAACAGGAGGGGTTACACAGCAGAGGTGTGTGCCATGGGAGAGATGACACACAGGGGCATGTACCACAGGAGAGATGACACACAGGGGCGTGTACCACGGAAGAGATGACACACAGAGGTGTGTACCATGGGAGAGGTGACAAGCAGAGGCGTGTGCCACGGGAGAGGTGACAAGCAGAGGCGTGTGCCACGGGAGAGGTGACAAGCAGAGGC
>PVKE010046105.1:0-12378 GCA_004027555.1 Craseonycteris thonglongyai | reverse complement strand
AAAGAGGAACTAACACCTATCCTCCTCAAACTTTTCCAAAAAAATGGAAGAAGAGGCAATACTTTCCAAGTCATTCAACGAGGCCAACATTACCCTACTACCAAAGTCTGATAAAGATATCATAATAAAAGAAAACTATAGACCAATATCTCTGATAAATACTGATGCAAAAATCCTAAACAATATACTAGCAAATAGAATGCAACATGCATTAAAAAGATTATATATCATGGTCAAGTGGGATTCATTTCAGAGACACAAGGACGGTTCAACATACACAAATCAAACAATGTGATACACCACATAAACAAAATAAAAAGATAAAAACCATATGATTGTATTAATTGATGCAGAAAAAAAGCATGTGACAAAATACAACATCCATTTATGATCAGAACAATAAAATGGGTATAGAAGGAAAGTACCTCAGCATAAAGAAGGTGATACATGACAAACCCTCAGTAAATATCATACTGAATGTGGAAAAACTGAAACCTTTTCTTCTAAAATCAGGAACAAGGGAACGCCAGATGGCTCAGTGGGTTGAATACTTGTCTTGCAGCCCCAGGGTCTGAGGATAGAATCCCAGTCCAGACCTATGTGGACCTGTGTGCTGAACTTGGGTGTGCCCCCAGTTCGGTTCTCACTGGGGCAAGCCTCCTATGTGAGAGGCCCCCAGTTTGACTTCCACTCCGGTTGTGGTCCCCGGATTGAGAAGGTGTGACTCCAGTTCAGCACATGGGTCCACATGGGCTGGGCCTGGAATTTGATCCTTGGACTCTGGGGCTGCAAGGTGAGTGCTCAACCTGCTGAGCCATCCAGCATCCCCCAGGTAAATTTTGACAAAAGAGTAAAAATAAGCCATGGAGAAAACAAAGCCTCTTCAGTCAATGGTGCTGGGAAAATTGGAAAACCACACTCAAAACAATTAATCTGAATGGCAGTCTGTCATTATATACCAACATTAACTCAAAACTGATCAAAGACCTCCACATAAGACCCAAAACAATAAACTGCATCCAAGAAAACATTGGTACTAGACTCTTCAACCTTGGGTTCAGAGGACTTTATGAACTTGACCTCAAAGGCAAAGGAAGTAAAAACAAAAATAAATAAATGGGACTTTATCAAACTAAAAAGCTTCTGCACAACAAAGGAAACTATTAACAAAACAAAGAGACAATCAACAAATGGGAGAAAATATGTGCAAATTATGCCTGTAATATGGGGCTCCTATCTAAAATATATAAAGAACTCATACAATTCAACAATAAAAAAAACAAACGATCCAATTGAAAAATGGGCAGAGGACCTGAACAGACACTTCTCCTATCAAGACATACAAATGACTTGCTGATATATGAAAAAATGCTCAACTTCACTAGCTATTAGGGAGATGCAAATCAAAACCACAAAGGGATACCACTTCACACCTGAGAGAATGGATATGATCAATAAGACAAGGAATAACGAGTGCTGGAGAGGCTGTGGAGAAAAGGAACCCTCATACACTGCTGGTGGGAATGTAAATTTATATAACTACTGTAGAAGGCAGTATGGAGGTTCATTAAAAAATTAGGAATAGAATTATCATATGACCCAGCAATCCCTCTCCTGGGTATCTAACCTAAAAACTTGAAAACCTTACTCAACAGAGATATATGTACCCCAATGAACATTGGTTCATCGCAGCACTGTTCACAGTAGCCAAGATGTGAAAACAACCAATGTCCTTTGATAGAGGACTAGATAAAGAAGTTGTGGTAAATTTATAAAATGGAGTATTACTCAGGAATAAAATAGATGAAATATTGCCATTTGCGACAATATGGGTGAACCTTCAGGTCATTGTGTTAAGTGAGATAAGTCAGAGTGAAAAAATCAAGAACCATATGACTTCACTTATATGTGGAATATAGAACTTAAAATAACAACAACTCATGGACACAGTCAATAGTTTAGTGGTTACATGATGGTAAAGGGGGGAGGAGGTGGAAGAGAAGTAGGGAGGGAGCATCAAATATATGGTGATGCAAGGAGAACTGACTCTGGGTGGTAGGCACAGAATGGAATACATAGACATGTAATGTAGAATTGTACACCTGGAAACTATGTCATTGTTACCAACCTATGTCACCCAGTAAATTTAACAATGAAAAAAAAAATTGTTAAATCATTTTTAGACTTCCGGTAACTTTGAGGAAGTCATGTTGGCTGTAGAGTACAGTGAAATGAAGTTGGAAAAATAGAGTCAGGTCAGGAAAAATCCTGTCTTCTCATGTTATGTTACTTCCAGCCATTCATGACTAGGTAGCACATGCCTGCATGGCTTATAAAATTTGACACTGGGAGCAGAACTCCCATGACAAAGTTGAGTGACGTGAGTGTGGAGAATGTATGGCTAAGGGTAGAACATACGGTGTCATGATGTTACGTGAATTGGTTCTTTGGAGAGCAGGTAGGTAGGCCCCACTTAGGTGTGCAATGGTGGTGAAGAAATAAAGGGCATTTTTTAAAAACCTTCTATACGCAAGGCACTGTGTTGAATCTTTCATCATCACAATAATCTAATTATTCATATGATTTAAACAAAACTATTATTGACATTATATATATATGAAGAAACTGATTGTTAGGTTTATTGGCTTCTCTAAGACCAAGAACACACTAGTTAAATTGAGCCAAAACTTGTAACTCAGGCACAATTAATTCCTATGATCCTTGTCTTAGCTGCTATTGCTATTCTGCTGTATTGCTATTGAGAAAAATGAGAGTGTTAGGATCAGAATCCATTTTAAGAAGGAATATAATAAATTCTGCAATAAAATTTAAAATCCTATTATTCATTCTCAGACATACCGGTAAACTTCTGGTATAAGTGAGCTGGATTAATAATAATAGGTATGTAAGAGGAAATAAAAAGAAAAACTTAGGAAAAGACAACCCTAAGGGTAGTAATAATTAAATTTTAACAAGAAAAGCCTATGTAGGTAGACAGAAACCAATTACATTTAGCAAAGTATATTTGCACCTTTTGAAATGATTTCAAAATAAGGCTTTAGCTTTAAACAGATACCTAGTGGAGCCTACCGCTTTTGAGTCTTCTTTCATTGTGAATAGCCTTACGTAAGTATACAGAGTAATGGTCCCCATAGAGAGGCTCATGTCCTATTATCCCCAAACCTGTGAATTAACTATGTTAATTTACATGACAAAGGAGATTTTGCAGATATGATTAAGAATCCTGAGATGGGGAGAATACTTTGGATTACCTGGGTAAGTCCAATGCAATCACAAGGGTTTTTTAGAAGTGTCAGAGTCAAAGAAAGTGATGTGACAATTTGCAGTAGATGGAGCGAAGGAGGTATAACACTGTTATTGTGGGGTTGTGAGACAAGGAATGCAGGCCTTTTCTAGAAGCTGGAAAAGACAAAGAAATGGAGTCTTCCTTAGAGCCTCCAGAAGGTATACAGCCCCTGACAATTAACATTCTAAAATTTAAAACTGTAAGATAAATTTGTGTTGTTTTTAGCCATTTAGTTTGTATTTGTGCCAGCAACAACAGGAAACAAACACAGTATGTGGGATACCTGGTACAAGCAGCAAATTAGGGGCTATGATGGTATCTGACATGAGCAACTGGAGTTGGGCCGAACTTCCCGGATTAACGCCATGGTCTGCTTCATGACTGCCCACACTTCAGCGGCCAGCTCAGCATCCACTGACCAACTGATCACAAATTCAAGGGCTTCTCACTAACCCCCCGGCTTTGATAATTTGGGGGAACAACTCATAGAATACAGGAAAGTAGTACATATACAACTTTATTATATCAAAAGATACAGATTAGAAGCAACTGACGGGAGAGATGCACAGGATGAGGTCTGGGAGGTTCCCAAATGGAAAGCTTCTGTTGTCCTCTCCCTGTAGAGTAAATAAGCATCCTCCTCCTGGTACACACACTGATGTGTGACCATAGCAGTGTCCTGCTAGCCAGAAACACTCACCCCAGCTTCAGCGTCCAGAGCTTCTGTTGGGGCTTCATTACAAAGCACAGTAGACTAAATCCATGATTATGTCATTAAACTCAACCTCCAGGAGTGCTCCTCTCCCTAGCAGGTTAGGCTAGTATCACAAGGCCCAAATCCTCTAATCATGTGCTTAGTCTTTCTGGCATGATAAGCAGCTCACCAAAGGTCACTTCATTAGCATAAACTTGGGTGTGGTTGAGACCATATGAATAACAAAGACACTCATGTCACTTAGATCAGCAGTCCCCAATCTTTTTGGCACCAGGAATTGGCTTCCCAGAAGACAATTTTTCCATGGACTGGGTTGGGGGGCAGAGGGTATGGTTTCGAGGATGCTTTAAATACATTACATTTAATGTGCACTTTACTTCTATTATATTACATTGTAATATATAATGAAATAATTATACAACTCACCATACTGTACAATCAGTGGAAGCCCAGAACTTGTTACTCTGCAACTAGACAGTTGACGTTTGTTGTTTATGTCCCGCCTACTCCATAATCTCATTTTGTTTGCTATCACTGCAAAAGACCCTGCTTCACAAACATAGCATGCTGGAAATGGAAGCGGGCTTTTCAGTGCTTTTGTGGTAATCTCAAGATATTCTACTTTGACTTTAATCCAGAATGTACAGAGATTTGAGGTTGTCTCAAACATACTTTTAAGGCCACCTTCATTAGCGACCTCCAGCAGTTGATCCTCTTCTAGCACAAGGTCGATTTACCTGGCTTACTCACAAATGGGTTGCAGACCTATTCCTTTCCAGTTTGGGGGTTTATTGTGGTTGGGATGTAATGCTCAAACTCTTGAAAGCTGAGATTGGCGATCATGCACCAGCTGGGAGAAAGAAGTCCCTGGCTCAGTCTCCTAAAATCTCTGGTAATGTTTGAAACATGCCGGAAAATCCCACTGTTTTTCTTAAAGGAATTGCTGGAGCAGCTCTCGCAACTCAAAATACCCTGGCCAGTGATTGACCTTTAGAAAACCATCTCACTTCTGTGTGTAAGAGAAGACGTGTGTGCTCTGTGTCCACCTCCTCACAGAGCTGCGTGAACAGGTGAGCATTAAGGGCACGTACTTTAATTTAGTTGATAATATTTATCACATCCTACAAAACATTATTAGGTTCAGGTGACATTTATCAACCAGCCAGCACTTCTCTATGGATGACACAGAGCATAGACTCACATTCAGAAGCAACCTCTTTAACCCAAGTAGTGAAACCAGAAAGCTGTCCAGTCACGGCAGCCGCTCCGTCTGTGCATATACCCACACAAAGTGACCAACTCAGTTTTCCCGATATGTAATCATTCAAAGACTTGAATAGTTCTGCAGCTGTGATATTGGTTGGCAACAAAAGTGCACATAACATATCAACTTGAAAAATATGTTGCACAAAAACAGGCATTGTTGCCTTTTTTGTCAACATCAGTAGACTCATCAACCTGGACTGTCTACCATGACGACTCATTAATCCTCCCTAACAATTGTGCCTCAATATTCTCTGCTGTTTCATGAGTTCATCTAGTTACGGTGGCAGCCGAAAGAGGAACACATGCCACCTTTTGAACGGCAGCTTCTCCTAAAAGTTCATGACAAATGTCCTTAGCAGCAGGCAGGATCAGCTCTTCACCGATAGTAAAGGGCTTCTTAGCTTTAGCAATGTGATTAGCCACTAAGTATGATGCTCTCAGTGCCAGCACACTAGATGAAGTCGAGGCCTTCAATAACGGCCTCTGTTTGTTGTGTTCACTTTCTCTTTTCCTGTGAGAAGCTAATGCTGACAGGCAGCGGAGCTCAGGTGAGAAGGTGAGCGATGGGGAGCGACAAAGCTTCACTTGCTGGCCAGCGCTTACCTCCCGCTGTGCAGCCCAGCTCCTAACAGGAGGTGGACTGGTACCTCAGGGTTTGGGGGTCCCCTGACATAGACAATTCTGAGGATTTAGAGATAACTTCTCAGGAACTAGGGACAAGGGCTGACCAAATTCCTTATTACATAGGACCTCTGTCTAAAATTTTTTCTGAAACACTAAGGCTATGTTGACGTGGAGATGAGATACATGCTGTGTCTGGGGCAACGTTGCAGATCAGTGGAGCTGTTGTCCGTGTCGCAGCCATTCTGAAGCTAGCAGCAAGATTAATTCTTGAGTTGAGGAGCTGATTTATCTGCTAGCCTTGGCTAGTATTGGCTCAATGCTCAGGAGGGAAGAGATCAAGAGTGAAATCTTTAGTAGCTATGATGAGGTCAGATAGGTTTACCATTTCTGTTCTCCATCTTAGGTTTTGATACTTAAAGATTTAATGCCTCCCTCACAAGTATTCTGAGATAAAAATGTTGAATTCTCTTTTATTTTGCCTGTTTTAGGTTTATTACAAATTCTTAAGTTTAAACAAAGCTTAATGAGGTTTTTTCCAAAGCAAATTCTTTATTTGAAGAGGAGATGCTAGTACTTTTGAAGGACTTGTCAACATGGGAAAAGTCCCAGAACGGTGGGGCCTTCCTGTTATCTAACTGAAGCCTGGGCTTATGAAAAACAACAAGCAGAATCCCCACAAAACAACAACAACAACAAAACCCCCTCTGAACCCAACTTAATAGGACAAAGGTGTTTTCGAGGCAGATGGGAGGAACAGGGGAGGTAGACATAATTTAGTGATTTTTTCCGAAGGATCCAACAGAACATTTGTAATTGGTAAAACTCCCACGTAAAATTTGTGCCCAAAGAAGGCTGGAGTAATTGATGCCTAGTGATGCCGGAAGGAGCAGGAAGAGGGGGGAGGGGTGCTGAGCACATCCTGCTTGCAGGGCTTTGTCAGCCACATAGGGTGCCTGATGGACATCTTGTGGTGCCAATAGGAGAAGGTTTCTTGGGGCACCACAAGCAGATTAGCAAGGTGCATGCTTCTTCCTGCTGGCAGGCTGAGGAAAAGTCCCTCCTACTCCCTTGTGGGGCATGGCAGCCTGGGTGTTGGGGTGGGGCAGAACTGCCAGTCTAAGACAGGGATGGGCTGGAAAGTTGGATGTTTCCGGATGAGTGGAATCACAGGCAGGGGTATTTGAAGGGAAGGAGGGAGAACGATAGCTCTTTTTGTTCACAGGAAGTGGCTGGGTTGCATGCAGGTGCAGTGGGGCGGCCTGGTGCCCAGTGGGAGGAGATAGGCTGATGGCGGGGAATGAGGGGCCCACCCATGCCCAGTGCTGGGATTGCTCTGCTAGCAACGAGATGGCTCCCTCTTTCCCTGCTGGAAGCCACCTGGAGAATCCTGCTGCGGGCACCCGTGTTTCCCGAAGGCCTGCAAACGGAGGGAGGACAGAGACAGCCCCTCTGCTCACTCTGCCGAGATCATTTGTCCTGGGGGCTGTTGAAACAGCCTTCCAACAATTTTTCTGTCTGATATAAAAGCTTATTTTGTTTACTTGGGAGCACAAGGTGGTGGTGTTCATTTATGTCTTCTTTAACTTATCAGAGATAAAAATGAACTTCCTTTCTGGCTGAAAAATTAAGTCACATTAGCTATTTTTGAAGCTGTAATCTAATATATCAGAAAATCAGCCATTATTATAGGACACAGTTTCACATGAACTTTTAGAAAAAATATCTCCATAGTTAGAGCTTAATTTAAAAATACCAGAAACCAGTGAAATGTTTTTATTTAGCTATTTATTAAATAAGTTTGAACAAAACCTAAGTAAAAAAAGTGTACCTTAATACATTGCTACTATAAAGATAGATGTATTGCATTCATGAATTCAGCATTCAGTTTTCGTTTCATCCCAGAGAGTCATGATTAGGAAATATAAAGAAAGAAAGAAGCAGGAATGAAAATGAATATCACAATCCAGGTTGATAAGTGACCTGCCAGGTCACCATGAGTGATGTGACCACCGAGAGGCACGGACGCTTATTGTGCGAGCAAAGCTGGGTAAGGAATGCCATGCCACAGCTGAGCCCTGATAGATCATTCAAAAGACAGAAGAGTAAGAAGATGACATCACACAGAGTAGACGCGCAGTCACAGTTATTTGTCACGGTCTGTTCCCCGCCTAAAACCAGGATCGTGAAAGGCACGGTGGTGACACTTGCGTTGGTCACCTCTTGTTCATGCATGTGAGAATGACGAGGACACTGAGAAGGCCCAGACTTTCTTTTCTGGGAGCCCAGGTTTTCTCAGCCTTTTCTAGCCCCTGCATGCAGGGACTGAAGCACAGGTGCACAGCATTCAGCCTTAGGACTGCACCTACCTAGAGGGGTGCTCCACTGCCCCCGACCTGCGCAGCATCTGTAGCCCATTCTGGATGAATCCCTGGGTTGAATCACATGGAGCCAGGGTTCTAAATAAGCTGCCTATTCGATCACTGAAACACAACCCCCAAGTCCACTGAAGGCAAGAATGTCTTAAGAACTTAAGAAATTTCTCAAATGGTGGGCACAATTTTCTAAATTTCTGCTGAGCTTCCTAGAAATGTGGTTAAGCCTGTCTTCAACCATTTGGAACAGGCCATTCCTGTCTCCTAATAAGTTTCCCACTGGAATATATAATATTCTATAGCAAAAAGGCAGCCTTGCCAATATAGTTTCAAGGTGACTGCCTCTTTTATGTGACATATGTCTAATGCCCTGGGTATAATAACTACCACTGTGTAACATCCCTTAAATTTCCATGGGTAATTAATTGATAACTGCTCTGTGAATGTTATTTAAACCCTTTACTGTAATAAGCCACATAATTTAATAAAAAGATTTAAGTCCAAATCAAGCAAAGGATAGAATTTGTGCTTCTTCACTTCTATATGCAGCTAAATTGGGACTGCCAGGCAGGGCTCACGGTCCTCCTCAAGGCTGGGGGAGTCAGTCCTGGGGAGAAGAAAAACAACCAGCCATCAGTCCTTTTATGGAACAACTTTAAATTAAACTGTGAAAAGCACAGCCGCCTGGGAGGCCTGGCCTCCGGCCGAGGCTAACCTCTGCGGTTGGCACTCGGAGCTTTCTGTAATGAAAGACAAATTAGCACGTTGCACGTACAAGCAGAGGAACCAATGCAACCAAAAAGAAGCTGCCACAGGAAAATAAAGATCAAACAGGAGATGAAGAATGATGTCCTCAAATATTTGGAAATACTCCTCACCCAGTGAAAGACTCCTTTGTATTGTTTTGCTAGAGGAGACTGTAATTTTGATGTTTCATAAAAATTTAAGTGGAGATTTTCTGTCTGTGGTAGACATAAATCTCCTGGAGGAAAGATTTTACATGTAATTCCAATTTTGTGGTGCTAAGAAAATAAAGAACAGGTGAAGATTTTACTGCAGGTATTTTTGTAAATTATTAAAGAAAAAAAAACCTCTCATAGTCATGCCATAAACACGTTCTCTATCAAAAGCTAAAATAGCAAATCAACAATGCCTTTTTTAGGAATTGTAAGATACAATAGTCAAATCCTAAATGAGATATAAAACTGACTATAAATATTTACTGGTGAGATGACTCTGTAATAATAAATAGCTCTTTTAACCAATGCAGAAAATATAGAAATACTGGCATATACTAGTGACTGAATATGTAGAAGTGTGATCTCACGTACACAACACATATTGATGTGTATGCTAAGGTTTTACTGAAAATGGCATCTTTGGGATTTTAAATTATTTAAGGAGAATAGAATAGTTCATTACAAATTTATTTTTAAGAAAGTACAGAATTAGCTGTATAATACGTTCATTCATGAGTTTAGGAGATGTTTAAAAACATTTTTGTTATTTTTCTTTAATATGACATATGTGTCCCATGTGTAGGAACAATATCTGCACCTGGCAGTTTGCTAACTTCCACCTTTCCAAGAAAGCAAAGGAAAATTTGGCATAAAGAAAGGCTCTTGAAAGAAGTAGAAAGGCTCGGTGACTGATTGGTTGAGGAACATCTTTATCTTTTGACACAAAAATCCATTGTAGTAGATTGTTTACTTTCTGTGACTTTTTTTAGAGCCATAAATGGAAATTGTGTCTCATTGAGGTTCATTTTATAGCTAGAAATAGTTTAGTTCTGACAGTATATGACTTACTTTGCTTTGGTCAAGAACTTACTGGTATCTTTCTATCAAATGAAGCCATTATTCCAATGATAAAAACTACTTGGTACATCTTATAGGATTGTAGCAAAATTCTGGAGAAATTGGACATATAACAAGAATCAAGGGAACACTGAGTGATAGAAAAAAAGACAAAGACAAAGAGGCAGACAGGGAGATGGGGAGAGCGGACAGAGAGGGGGAGGGGAGGCAGAGAAATAGAGACAGAGAGAGACGGGGATGGAAAAATCTTCCTGGTGAGCTACCAAGGGTCTAATGGCTACTCTCAAGATTACTTTAACAATCCTTGCCAAGGTAGGCTGAATTTAACATGGTTGATGGCTTGATTTCTATTTTTTGGTAATCACATGACTATGAATATATTTTGGGGCAATTTGTGATGCCAATCTGTTGCTCACCATTCTTCATGATTTGGTTTATCTGCACAGCAGAAGATTTTAAAGGAAAATGAGAAGTGAAAGCAAAGCTTGTTTTGCATCATCCCCTTGCTGCTCGGCCCCAGAATGAAGCACATTACTCAGTGGCTCACCTAAAAGCCCAGGGGCTGCAGCTCATTAATGGGAAATCTCTCTGATGTCTGGCTCACTTGGTCAGGTCCTGGGAACTCCGTGCAGAGGATGACAGTCATGGTGTGTGAAGAGAGCTGCTTCTGGTGAGGTTCCCATGAAGCCTGGTGCCAACTTGAGTCAATGTTGGTGGTTTTGCCCAATCTCGGGTTACAGAGTGTCCTAATCAAGATATTTCACTTCACTCTTTTTTTTCCCTATCACCTGCCAATGCATGTTACATGGAAAGACCCACAGGAAGTCCCACAGGATGCTGCTGATAATCTATGGGAAGCTGGTTCTAGAATGTGTCACAAAGTAACTAGTAGAATTGCTATTTGCACACTTTAAAGGGAAGTAGGTTAGAGTTTAGAAATAGGAATTCTACACTATCTATCATCTTCATGAGTATTCCTTGGTTCCAGTAACGTGTTCATATATTCCAAGTGACTCCCACAATGCCAACCCAGCCCTTACTACAATGTCAGAGTATGTTGGTGCTAAGGGTAAGGGTGCAGACTACACACACAGTCAGTAGATCCCATTTCACACGAGGTCAGTTGGCTTCATGTTTCTCATGTAGACAATGCTTTTTAAAGTGTGTTAAGCTTTTTCAGGTGACAGTGGTTAATACATTATGTAAGTGTTAAGTGCACAATTCTATAATATGTCACCTGTATATTGCATAGTGTGTTCACCACTCAAAGTCTAGTCTCCCCGCATCACCATAAATTCGACCCCATTTATCCTCTTCATTCTCCCCTACCTCCCTTTTCTTCTGGTGACTACTCTTCTGTTCTAAATTATAATTCTTTTCAACTTCATTCACTGACACTTTTATTGGAGGGTTCATTTTATTTGTTTTTCTCCTACTGCAGTGCTTTATGTGGAAACGACACAAACAAACAATGACTTCTGGATACCAACCTAACTCAACCTATGAACTTTCTCCAAACTCCCTGCACCCTTCCTTGAAACTTGTATTCTAGAAACTTTTTCTAAATTAAAATATTCAGGCTATTCGGCCTATGCCCATGCTGCTCTGTCTCCAAAAGCCTTCTCCTCTTGGCTTGTCTGGCCACAGCTACTCATGTTTGAAGATTTGGTTTTGGTTTCCCTTTCTCTGACACCTGTTTTGACTAGCCCTCCATCTCTCCTTCTTGCCCAGCTGCTTGGGGGTTTCTGCCTCCTACCTGACTTCCCAGGATGAAGCTCTTGACTCCTCCAGGCACTTCGTACTATTATCTTGGAACTATTCCCAGCATACTACCAGGAACATAGTAGGTATTCAACAAAACAAATTGATGAATGAAAGTAGTGGCTAAAGCTTAGGTTTGGTCTCAACTGTGAAAATTGACTTTATCACTTATTAGCCATGTGACTTTGGGAGAATTACTTAATGTTTCTTAGTTTCGTTATAGGCCTTTGTGAAATGGGCTAATAGATGATTTATAGGGTTCTTGTAAAGATTAAATAAGATAAATATATCAAGTGTCTAGCACATAATAAGCACTAAGTAAAGTATAGTCCTTCTTCCCCTATGAATACATAAATGTGAATTTGTGTTTGTGGAACAAAGATTGAAATAACCAAGGTCAGTAGAAGGAAGCATCTATAAACCTGTGATTTTGGTCTTTTCAAGACATCTTCATAGCTCCTTCTTTCCCACTTACCATCAGTGTCCTTATCTCAGAATTATGTGTGCGCACTTTTT
>PVKE010046104.1:0-12378 GCA_004027555.1 Craseonycteris thonglongyai | reverse complement strand
AAAACTAATGCTGTCAACTATGGAGACTGCTCTGGGCCCTCCTCCTTCTCTCTGTCTCTCTCTCTGTCAAAAAAGCAATAAAAATAAATCTTAAAAAAAAACAAATAGAAACATTAGTTAAGATAAACTGCTTAAAGAGGAAGTTGTTTTCCAGGTTTGGTTTTGTCAGCATCAAATCATCTCAGCCAACACAGCAGGCCATTATTTAATCTTGAATCATTTTATTTACTTATCATTAGTCACCTTGGCATGGTGTAGACATGTTTGCATTCTAACATGCTTCATTTAATTCAACTAATTTCTAGATTCCATAGCTCATAATCTTGTTGAAAGACTTTTCTCTGGTTATCAGTGTAGTTCATGCCATTACCTTTGTAACACAAATATAAATTGCAATTTACTTGTGATATTTTCAAATGTTACACCAAAGGTAAGATTAATATTCAAGATACAATTATGATTTACTACCATATACATATCTGTCTAGTAGTTCTCTCTAAGCTATTGGTTTGTTTTGAAAATTGTAAGTCAAAAGTAAAAATCAGAAAAACTAATTATGCTTTTGAAATGGAGCCAAAAAGAAACTGAGCAATTTTATTCTACATCATTAAATATTCTGGCAAGTATTTCATAATTTTTTTGTGTGTACAATTACACTTTAGTTTTACATTCTTGGCTCTCAGTTATTGTTGCTAAGTATAGATATCAAAGAGTTAGATAGGCCAGGAAAGTTAATTCTATAATATAAATTATATTTTACTCTGAAATTTACAATGTGACATTTTAATTTATCACCTTCCTAATCTCATTTGTACAGACTAATATAATCAGATTATTTGAAGCAGCCACAATATTAATTTAAATACTCCAATCTCAACTATTTCAAACCTAAGACATGACTTAATTTGGTTTATACTAGTATAAAACCACATTTTTCCAGATATGCCATTTCACCCAAACTTAAACATGTTATTTTGCTGCTTGCTGGGGGAAAAGTTTGTACTAAGGAGATGAATACATCATCACAGGATATTGCATAAAGGTCAGGTAAACAGGGAAACAATCTTTTCTCTTTATAAAGATTACTTGTATATATCATGGAATTATAAGTATCTGTTCTCTTGTACAGATGTAGAGACCTGGAGTAATTTATAGATTATATTATAAGTATAGGAAAATACAGATATGTTTTATATAATTATTATTTAAATGTACTTTATTGTTAACATCAGCTCTCTGCAAAAAATTGTCATTGTTCAAAAGACAGGAAACCAGATGACTGTAATGATACACAAGGACTTTGTCAAACAATTAGGAGTTGGCAATAACTGATTTGTATGCTCTCATCAAAAAGTTGCACATGCACCTTGCCCAGATACCAAAGCTAATTAATTGGAGTAGTCTATTTTCTCATGAAAACTGTAGGATTCTAAGAGTTACCTTTTAAGAAAATATATATATATTTTTTTAGGGAAAGACATGTAAGATGTAGGGAGTAAGAATATCAGGTCTTTTACAATATTTTCACATAATTTTTCTCATTCAGTCTTTAGGTAAGATCACTAGGAGAATATTACTTAACTCTTACTTAATTGAAATGTTAGACCGCCCAATATCACTAGCCCATGTCTAGAAGCAAAGCAAAGTTTTTACAACAATATTAATAGTAATAATTATTACTAGCACTCATTGAGTACAATCTGAAAAAACAATCTTATTAAAGCATTTGTATGCAATCTCTTTTATGGTCTAAGTAATGCTGCCAGCTAAGTATTATTATTTCCATTTTACAGATAAGGAAATTAAGTACTAGAAAGGTTTGAGGAAAAAAACCTGAAGTACTAGTCTTACAATGTCCAACTTCAGAAGCTGAGCTCTAAAACTCTGTAATAAGCCATGTCTTGAAAGTTTATTCATCATGGCAGCAATATATCTTCCTTCAATTACTGTGCCTTTCCTGGCTATCCCTGAGAAAGTAGAAGTCAAGTCCCATCTATAAATAAGTTAGCTTTGATTAGTTTTAAGATCATAGCAGGTCCATAGCAAGGGAACAATTTTAGAAGGCAGGTTTTGTGGAGAGGGGATTCTCAAATTCCAAATTCCATGTTTTATCAAGACATGTCTCATTAAACTTTAGACAGCTTTCTTCTGACTATAGGCCTCTGATGTTCCTTTTTATACTTAGCTCAGAAAACTGGCAATTGCAAATTCTTCCTTTCCCCTTTTGTTATGCAAGTCTTCTATAACTCAGAACTGTCCTTTTCAAGGATTTGGATATCATCTCTTTAAAATGTAACCATAAGAACGTTAGGGTCTCTGTTCCTACTCCCTATGAAAGGGTAGGAGTATAGGTCTAAGAAGTGACAATTAGAGAACACAGGTGTTCTAATAACATTAACCAACCTGCCCACTAACATATTCCAGTATTTCCCCATTAACTAATCCCAGGGCTTCAAATCTTTTCCCACCTTTTGTTTCAGTCATATTGATTTTGATCTCTTTCCCCTACTGCAATAGTCTTGAATGAAACCTTCCTTGCTGTTTTTAACAAGTGTGTAGTGTAACGTTTTTTCTTCTACATGCTATAGATTCCAAGTATCAGAACATGAAAGCTGCAACTTAGTAATTATTTTCTCTTCCTGTACAGCAGTGGTTCTCATCTTTTTTCACTTGTGTACCCCTTTTAAACCAATGTCTATAAATTGTATCCCTTGCTTTTAGAACAGCTGTTTTTTAAAAATATTTATTTTATTGTTTTCGACAGAGAGAGATAGAAATAGAGACAGGGAAAGAAGGGGGAGGGCCCAGAGCAGTCCCCATAGCTGTACGTCATTAGTTTTTCAACATAGTTTTATTCCACACACATGGGCACAGAGTCGTGCAGGGTATGAACAAAGCTGGGGGCCTCTTGCATGGGAGGTGCACCCCTGCAAGCCGGGGCCAGGCCAGGGCCCTCCTATGGAAGCTTGCCTTAGCCTAGCAGGAACTGAATGAGAGGCGGGTGGAGGCATGTGGAAAACACATTGCAGTTCAGCATGTGGGAGAAATGGATCTGGGCCAGGCCTGTGACTCAATCCTCGGATCTTGGGGCTGCAAAGTGAGTGCTCAACCCACCTTTTTCTTTTTTTAAGATTTACTTTATTGTTTTTTACAGAGAGAGACACAGAGAAAGAAAGGGGTATAACAGCTGTTTTTAAATGAACGTTTGTTCAGTGCCTAGTTTATGCAAAATAGTGAAAATGAGGTAATAAGTTAGGAAAGAAAAATACTACACTAAACGTACAAACCACAGATTCAATTTCACAGTATTTGTAACATGGTTAAATATTGTTACTGATTATTTTTTGTGTGCCCTGAATGGCCCAGCATTTTACCTTTGGGGGTACATGTACCACCACTTGGGAACCAATACTGTATAGAAACAGTGCAAATAATTAGATTAGGCTGTGAGATGAGACTCAAATCACACAAGGTCCTCTCAGCACTATGTTAAGAGTGTTGGTTTTTATTCTAAGAGCTGTAGCCATCAACTGAATTTGTTTTTTTTTTAATTTTAGATACAAGGTGAACAAGAAAAGTAGTTGACAATGACATAATAAAATTAAAATGTTAAAAAAAAATTACTGAGAGTATTAAAAAAATGGATCCAGAGTGGTATAGAAGAATTAGTAGGGTATTATATAAGCCAAATAAGAGAAAATGGTAGATCAAAACAGCTAACAATTTTGAATATGTGGTATATATTTAAGAAGTAATACTCAGGAGATGATGAGATTGAAAAGTGTATGAGGGAATTCATAGATGCAGAAAAAGAACTTGATAAAATCCAGCATGTTTATGATTTAAAAAAACAAGCAAACAAACAAAAAACCCTCTCGGTAAAGTGGGAAAGGAGGGAACATACCTTAACATAATAAATGCCATATATGACAAATCCACAGCTACTATTATACTCAACAGGTAAAAGCTGAAAGTGTTTTTCTTAAGATAGGAAGAAGACAAGAATGTCCACTATCACCACTTTTATTGAGCATAGTGTAAGGGTGAAACTTGGGAAAATCAATAATGTAGTTAGACTTAGCTAATATGCAAGGTGATTCACCTTATAGTTTGCTATTCAGCCGAGTGTTTTCTCTTTTGCTCCCTCCTCACTGCTTGATTTAATGAGTCTGTCTTATTCCCTCCTTTGAGGCTACATATACCTCCTTAGTCCAGTTAATCAACAGAACCTGGACCAGAAAAGAATAATCTCTCCATATCCAGGTTCCTGGATGTCTGAACCCATGACTGCAACTTCCCACGGTTTTTGCTGGTGACACATAAAGCACTCAGAACAAGATTTCCAAATTCAAGATATCATTATGTTGAAGCCATAACACAGTAGCCCACCCAACTCCATCCTGAAAGACTGTGATAGGTGAAGTCTCAATTATCAGCCCTGAAGCCTGCCTGAATAACCTCCAGTTCCTTTATGTCCTCTCTGTCCTACCCCCTAACTTTCTACCTATAAATCCCCTTTATTGACTCTGGTGTGGGGAAGATGCTTTTTTTCCAGGACATGAGTCTGCCATCTTCCCTAGCTGTCAGCTTCTAGAATAAAGTGAGTTCTTCTTCTCACCAACCATTGTCACTGGAGTCTTAGGAGATGGGGGACAAATGGCACTGGACTTGAGTCTGATAGCAATTTCTGGTGACCACAGCAGGCCATTTATCTAAGCAAATGAAACCAAAGTGATGAGTTTTGCTCTCTTACACCTTCCCTTTCCTGGGAGGTAGTGGAGGTTGAGTATCTTAATCAGTTGGAGATCTCCCTGCTACTTAAGGTGGGTTGACTCTGGATAGGGATTTTGGGAACATCCCAGCAACTGCCAAGAACTCTGTCTTGGGGATTTTCCCAGCTCTCCTTCTCCAGGCATTGATTGCCTAAAAGCACCCAAAATTGATGAGAAGAAAAGCAGCTGGTAGGGCTTGGGAACAGATGGGTTCACATATAATAAGTATGGACTCCTTCAGACTAGAATGCATACCAGGAATCCTTGTTTCCACTGTGGGAGCCTCTGTTAGTCTAATTACTGGTACCAATTCTGGGCTTTTATGCAGTCTGAGCTACATGCCAATCTGGGCCTCTTTGAGGCATATCTGTGGTACCAGATTGGTTGGATACCTGGTTCTGACTCATCCAGCTCCTCATTTTAGGAGGATCTGGTTCTATGAGTACTCCTCTGGGTTTGGTTTTTGTTATGACTTGCTTATTTGTCTACTCCTAATCTGTTTTCTTCTTTTCTTTCATCTTGTGTTTCTCCCTTTTCTCTTTTATTTGTGTCTTCAACACCAAACTAATGGGTTTCTGTATCAATACCATCTGAGAGTCCTCTGAGTTATATATTGGCTGGCTGGTCAACATACAGTAACAAGCTGATGACAAAGAAGAAAGTGGCTTTCTATTGTAACACTGCATGGCCCATGTATGTTCTGGATTCTGAGGAAAGGTAGCCTCTTAATGGGTCTCTGAACTATTCTACTACTTTGCAGTTAGAACTGTTTTGTCAAAGGTCAAGAAAATGGGGTGAAATTTCTTATGTGCAAGCTTTCACAATGGCACACAATAGAGATTTTTAAAAAGAAAAGAAAACTGAACTGATGGTTCAGAGAAAAGGGGAATCCATTTGTCCCCTGGTCACTTATAATTGGACACCAACTTTATTTTCAGAGACTTGGTAAATGAAAAAGTCTTGTAAGGTTATGCGAGCTTTCAGTAACTTTTCAGGTCTTGAGGATAGCCAGAAATGTAAGAACAGCCACTACTGCCTGAGGTTAGGTTAAAAAAAAAAAAAAAAAAAAAAAAAAAAAAAGAGGACTTTTTAAAACACTGGCAGCTAATCTTACAAACCAGACCCCACCTTCTTTTCTAGCCTCCTTGACTGTCAGGGAAAAATTGCAAACGGGCCCTCTTGCAATTGTTGATAATTCTGGTTACGTGTATGATCTCTGATATCTATGTTTGTCTGCGTTTTATGTATAATAGAGTGTTTTTGCCTCTGGATGGTATTACCAGTTTATAATGTTTCATTGGCTTGAAAAATATTTATAAGTGCTTACATAAATTTAAACAATAATTAACCCAGATGCTTTTCAGGATCACATGATCTAAGAAAATATTTTATACTAAGACTGGTTTAAATTTGAAGGTTGGTTTCACCTGGGCTTAAAATGTTATCTGTGTTACAAAACTTGTTAAAATAAAATAGCTAGGATAACAATTGACTTTAAAATCTCCTAGAGTTATGAAAAAGGTAAATAAATGCAACTAGAATAAAAGGTTGTTGATAAAACTCTTCAGTAAAAACAATTATGCTATATGATGTATATATGATACGTACAAGCTTCAACATGATTTCTCAGATTCTTATGGTTACTTGAAATTGTGAAGTTATGTTAAATTGAATTAAATGATAAAGAAATTATTAAACATCTAACTATTTTTAAAAAACAAAATACTAAAATATTCATTATTGGCTAGGTCTGAGTTCACCTATTTTGGCTTCTTGTTACAAAAAAGCTAAAAGATAGATTAAAAATTTTTGATAAATAAATCTTGTACTTCATTGAAAATATGATTCTAAAAACATTATTAATATTTTCCTAACAAAAGTCTGGGCTTCTAAAGGCTGTAAATTGTGTTCATAGATTTGCATGGATTTTTCAGTGAAAATATTGATTGTTTGCTTTTTAGTTGTTAGTAAAAATTAAGGTTCTGCAAGTGAGTTATAGATTTTAATTAAAAGGAAAGGAAATGATGTGTGTTTTAAGGGAAAGCAAGTATAAGGTATGGAAATACATTTTTGAAGAAATTGAAAGTAGTTTGTTATAATGATGGTTATTTCTGAATGAATAGAAAGAGACAAACTAAGAGGGACTAGGAAAGTTGTAGAAGGTTTATGAAGAAAAATCTTGAAAAATATTTTTGTATACGGTTAAGTAAAACAAGAATCCTAAATAAAACAAAGTTTCTTAGACAGCTGATCTGCTACTGATGTTATAGAAAAGTATTCTGCCTGAAAAGCAAAGATTCTATTGTCATCAGAATAAATTACTATTTTTGTATTATTTTAGGGTTCTTGGTCACATAAGAAAATGAAATCTCACCAAAAGTAAGAACTAAGTTTTGCTAATAATTATGTGTACTTCTGTGTGTCAGGATTGCTAAGGTTCATGTGTCATTCTTAAGGTCAGACATAAGCCAATGTAAAGAAACTTGGCCTGATGTTTGCCCTAACCTGGCAGGGCGTTATATTATATTAATTCTAATCCATTGTTGCATCCCTGATGGGAAGGTTCAGGTCCTAAGGAAGGCTAGAGGATTTGTTTCAATAGCTTTAACAACGGAGACAAGGAAAACAAGGAAGGAAGAAACAGTGAGAACAGAAAAGAGACCAGTGACAGGGCCAGACTTTTGGCCACATTTACAGATAGACTAAAACTGAAGCCACCTCAGGGCTACCCCAGGAAACCCACAAGAAGGACACCAGTTAAGGGAACCTGCTTTGGGTGTGGAATACCATGGAATAAAGTGACCTCTAGAGTAAGGAGTGCCCTAAGCCCCAAATCAGCTGTGCCCCCTTTGCAAACGAAAAGGGGACTGGAGGAGGAATTGTCCCATATTCTGAAGGGAGCAGGGACCAACTGCTCTACAATTGGCTGCGATAAACTGGTAGGGCCTGAGGAGCCAGGCAGCTCCTGAGAAGAAGACCACTATGATGACAGGGGAGAAACTGTGGGTAATTTTTGACATGGCAAGTTTGTCTGCTAATTTCTTGAATAATATGAGAGCCACTTACTCTGCCTTTACCAATTACTCTGGACACTTTTCTTCTGCAATCTGCTTGGTTGTGGAAATAAATAGAGCCCCTAGATTTGGGTTTACACTTAGCCTGTTGTTCCTTACTAATGGCCTATACCTTAGAGAAAATGTAGAATGAGCCAGTAAGACTTTAGGAAGGACTCTGAGATGATTTTGCCAGGAGACCTGTAAGCCCTGTCTCTAATTGCTACCCACTGTTTTAAACGCTGTTCTCCTGAGCACCCCGACTGCTGTCACACTACAGAGTCAGTGGCCGGATCACCTCCCTGCAATCAAACCTGTTTCATTTAAGTTTCTGCAGCGCTCCCCTAGAAAAACACTGCCATTCCTGTTCTTGTGAGCCAATTGAAGACTTTAAGCTCCTCTTCAAACAGACAAGTTGCCACGTCCATGGGAGGAACCACCAGGGAGACAGCACGCTGCTGAAGACATTGAGTGAACAAGGGCCTGAAAGCCAGCTAGCTGGAAAGTGGGCCAGTCCCCATGACGTGATGCACTCAGACAGCTCTGAAGGGTGCTGTAATAACTCTGTGGACCTCCCACACTGGAGTGAAATGCATTCCGGTAGAAGAGACACCTGAAACTGACAAGTTAATGTGGACCTGTACTCTCACTCATAATGTAAACCTGCTATTTAAAAATAACAAAGACAGCAGCTTTAAGTCATCATTAGTACATTCTTTTGAATGCTTGGTTGTCTCAGATCTCCACCCTGCTTCATTGCAGGCGATTTTTCCTTGTAGTGGACCTCCACTTACACAGACATGCATAACCTGTCTGGCTGCTGGGTCTGCTGACTGCTCCCTTTATCCAGAGCAGAAGAAATAATTTGGATCATTCACCCATTAAATATCTCAGACTGGGAATGATGACTCACTCAATCCTGTCCAGCCAGCTAAAAGTTGAGATGGCCACACTCTAAAATATATTTTTATACTTGACCTTAGCCAAAAGGCTGAGAAGCAATTAAAAAAAAAATATTTTTAACCTAGTCCATAATCACATCAATAGTTTCATCATGCCTCTAAACTATTAAATTTGGGATGGTTCAGGATGACAATATGCAGAACACAGGCTTTAAATTGCCATGGCCCCTCTCTGTGTAGAACAAACCAACCTATCTGCTTTTAGCCTTAGGCAAATGGACTAGACTGCCATCCAATCTTGCTGAAATGTCCACAAAGTTCTGGACATAGAATGAACTGGGAGACACAGCACATTCATAATGCTGCAGATCTATCTGGCATACAAAGAAGGAACTTGAATTTGTGAAATTAACTATGTCCCTGTCTTCCTTACAGGCGGTGGACTGGACCCTGAGACTCCTCTCACTTCCAACGAAGACTTACAAGACCCTCTCTGAAAACAACAACAACAGCACGTTTTTCTGCCTTAAGATCTAGATGGACAAGGAGTATGAACTGATGGAAATGGCAGGTCTTCATTTTGCTTTCCCAATATGCTGGCACTTCAGCCAGATTAGAATTTTAGGCCCCAGCCAAATTTACTGTGGTGGCCTCAAATGATTCTAGACAAAACACAATTCTCTTAAAGCAAGAAAAGATGCAACTGAAAAGGTTTTCCTCCAAATCCAGATGACCCTAGGTATCCTGTCAGCTGCCTAGGGGGTCACATGTGCACTTATAAGACCGAAATGCTACTCCTATATACCAGACAACAGTGCTAATGTTCCCACTTTACTTCAACACATGAACACTGCCATCAATAAAGTAGAAGGGATCTCCTATGCAGATACCTTCCCAACCTGGTTGACCTCCCTCCCAGGTCAATAGGGAACTGCCATGATCATATCCCTCTTATGCATAATAGGCCTCATAATTAGGGGTTGCTGTACCCTTAACTGTAGCCTCTTTGCTACTAAAAGCAGCAGCAATATGGTGTTAAAACCACAAACGTCTCTTTTGGTGCTAGTCAATACTTCCATCTCAAGGGGCATGCCCACCATAACTGATGATGCCCCTTTTCAGCAGGAAACAGCTAGAGCGGGCATCACCCCTCTCCCTGACACTGCTTTCAAACCAATGATTGATGATCTCTCCTTCTTACAATATTCTGATTTTATGGAAATAAAATGAGCATGTGACAGGGAGGGATGTAAGGGTGAAACTAAGAACAATCAATAACATTGTTAGACTTAGCTATTATATAGGGTGATTGATTCACCTTATAGTTTACTATTCAATCTACCCATTTTCTCCCCTTTCCCTGCTTGATTTGATGAGTCTGCCTTATTCCCTTACTTGAAGCTGCACATATCTTGTTAGTCTGGTTAAATCAACAGAACCTTGACCAGAAGAGAACAATCTCTCTACCTCCAGGCACCCAGATGTCAGAACCCATGACTGGGGCTTCCCACAGTTTTTGCTGATGACATACTCAGCACTCTGGACACAATCGCCAAATTCAAGATAACATTACACATTCAAGCAGTAGTAACACAGCCCCATGGAAAGACCACAGGAGTCGATTTCTTAGTTGTCAGCTATGAAGCCTGACTGACTAACCTCCAAGTTCCTCACAGCCCCTGTCCTTTCCCCTACCTTTCTACCTACAAAACCTCTTAACAAACTCTGGTATGAGGAAGATGCTTTTTTCCAGGACACGAGTTTGCCATCTTCCCTAACTGCCCGCTTCTAGAATAAAGTGCATTTTTTTCTCACCCTCTTGTCACTTGAGTTTTTGGGTACCAGGGGCAAGCAGGACTGGATCTGAGTTGGGTAACAATGGTACTAGAAGTCCTGGTTACAACAATCAGAGAAGAAAAAGAAATAAGCATCCAAATTAGAAATGAAGAAGCACAACTCGTATTATTTGCGGATGCCATACTACTATTTATAGAGAATCCTGAAGACTCCACCAAAAAACTTAGAACTGATAAATGAATTCAGTAAAGTAGCAAGATACAAAATTAACATTCAGAAATCAACTGCATTTTTATACACCAAAAATGAGCTATCAGAAAGAGAAATAAAAGTAACAATTTTATTTACATTTGCATTAGAAAGAATACCTAGGAATAAATGTTACGAAGGAGGTAAAAACCTGTCCTCTGAACATTATAAGACACTGAAGGAAAAAACTGAAGAAGATACAAATAAATAGAAGCATGACTCTACTCATAAAGGAAATTAACATTGTTAAAATCACCATACTACACAAAGAAATTGATGGAAACCAAAATGTTCCTACCCTGAAGCTGCTTTTTGGGATACTGGTTTTAAGCTATTTTATTAAGAAGCAAGACTCAGAAAGAAACTTTGAAGCCCTCCTCTTTTCTGTGTGAGAGATGCAGACAGAAAAACCAACCTTGGAAAGGAAGATTTGTCTCAATTACCTTAATAGTCACTCTGGCATTAGTTAGGAAGACGCCAAGCCTGTTAGCTAGATACCCTCTGTGTCTCATTGTTTCTGAGTTGCCTAGCAAAAATCTGCTTGCTGTGTGCATTCGTTCTTCCTCAATTACTTGTGACTCACCTACTCTTACTTCTGAAACTTAATACCCCCTTTTTCTTTTTTCACCTTTTTTCAAAATATTTCATATACCCAATGTTGTCTCACTACCTTTGAAATTTTTATGCCTGTGTGAATTCCTCATGCACACGTATTACAAACTTTGATTTTCTCCTGTTAATCTGTGTCTGTTAATTTGTTTATTAGCCCAGCTGGAAGAATTTAGAAAATGGGAGGAAAACTATTAACTTTTTCTTAGCCTTTGCAATTGGCGAGCTAGCCAGGTGATCACGGCCACCTGCCCACCAGCCAGATGCAGTGGTAAGCATTTGCTCTGCCAGCCTCTCTGGTGTCTTATCTGCAGGGTGGAAGTTGAAAAGTGGTGAAACCACTTCTTATTTGGTGGAAGTTGAAAGTGGTGAAACCCTGTCACTGTCATCTAGATTTAGATTGGCAGGACAAAATATTTGTGAAACTAGTTTCTTGGGCAAGCGTGACTCTGGTAAAGACTTGTGCTGAGTCTCTTGTTTTTTATTGATCCCGTTCCTTCCACAGATGGTCTAGTATCTCCACCAGTTGGATGATATATTTGCATCTGGCATGCAGACAAATAGGCTGTGAATCCAATTTAGGGGATCTTAAACCCTATTCTGCATAAAAGGGGGAAAGCATGTGATCCCCTATATTTTGGAATAGCTGTTCAAAGGAAGATCCTTATCTTTCATAGGTTATCTCAGAGAATAAACTGTTAGATCTGTGAGGAATGAATCCTTGGTGTTCTTTATGGAAACGTTTTGCTTCCCTAGTTAGGCCTAAAATAAACTATTGGTTTGAGTTGCATTTAAAATCCTACTGTCACTAGCCAAACAATTAATACTTTGAACTGAAAATTAATTCTAAATAGAAAAATTTCATGAATCTCTAATGTATAATTAGCCATCAAGACTCCTTAAAATGTGAAGAACAGAAATTAGAAGAGAAATCAAAATCCAGTTAGATCCCTTCCTATTTACTTTCAAATATTTTCAGATATTGTGAAAAAAAAA
>PVKE010046103.1:0-12378 GCA_004027555.1 Craseonycteris thonglongyai | reverse complement strand
CCGGGGACCGAGGATCGAATCCTGGCCCCGGCCCGTGCGGACCCATATGCTGAACTGGGGAGCTCCCCCAGTTCAGTTCTCTCTCTGTCTCTGTATCTCTCTCTCTCTGTCAAAAACAATAAAAAAATAAAATAAATAAAAAATAAAAAGAATATCAACTCTTAGAACAACAATGACCATGAGAATGTATCATCAATGAGCACAAGGAGGCCAGTGATGGAAAATCACTAAGAGAGATAATCGAGGCTGGGGGCTATAGTTCATGCTAAAGTGACTTAACAGGATTCTTGCTGGAAGCAGGCCAGGGTGATCAGATAATAAAGGTGGGGGACTCTTTCTAACCTAAGCAGTATTCTTGCTAAAATGGACCAGGTAGGCCCAAGATAGGACTTGGTAGAGGAGAATAAGGTCAAGAACTAGTAAAGGGCTCAGGGGAAGCTGGATGGCTCAGCGAGTTAAACGCTCGTTTTGCAGCCCTCAAGACCGAGGATCGAATCCTGGCCCCAGCCTACGCAGGAGGCTCCCGGCCCAGTTCCTGCCCTGTGCAGCTCCGCACCCACCTGTGGAGTGACACTATATGGAAAAGTAATGCTGTCAACTATGGAGACTGCTCTGGGCCCTCCCCCTTCTCTCTGTCTCTCTCTCTGTCTGTCTCTCTCTGTCAAAAAACAATAAAAATAAATCTTTAAAAAAAAGAAAAAGAAAGGGTTCAGAGGGGCCTGACTGAAGTTGCTCGAGGAGAGATGCTGTGTCCCTCCCCAGTCTCTCAACCAGCCTCCCTTCAGGGCCCCTGTTCCCTGTTCTTCCGCAAAGGAAACAATCTTCACTGTGCCCTCTGCCCCAGCACCTACTCACCACTGAGACCTCAGTTCCAAGGTCCCCTCCCCTTGGAAGTCTTCCTTGATCCCACAGACCCCGGGCTGGTTCTTTCTAACTGAAGATACCCTGAGACCTCATGGCTAGCTCCTCTATTAGCAGAGCACAGAAAGGAGGCTTTTCTTCTTCTAAACAAACTCAGCCTGTTGTCACAAAGGCATCACCTACCACTGGAAGCTGTGTGGTCAGAGCATAAATACAGATAACGCATTGTAAAATTCCTGGGCGCCTGTTTGGGCATTTACATAAATGTTTTAATCCAGTAAATGAAAATTATTTGCTATACTAGCTTGCAATTTAAAGATAAGGGAGTAAAAAATGATATAGAGGATTCAATTTTTTTGATAAGATTCAAAACCTAGTTAATGTGACGCTTTCAACTCCTAGTTCTTTATTTAGCTCCATAGCCATGCTCATGTCTGCACTGATTTAAAGAGACTGCTGGATGGTTTGCTTCATTTCTTGCAGAAGGTGGTTAGTTTTTTTAACAAAACATAAAGTTAACGTTTTACTTTTTTGATGTTTGATGGCATTTTCATTAACATTTAATGATATACACTGTGTGACCATACTTTTCTAAGCCATCTGACAAGTAAATGCTCACAGCTTTTCTAAAACAGAGCAATTGGGTTTAGTTTCCAACTTCATCTTTTGATGTTGGCTCAACCTCTGAGTCTTCTTTCCTAGTAATTACAACTGAAAACTTCAGAAAAGTTTTGTTTTGGGTGATTCTAGGCATATATTTACCACAGTGGGTGTTTGGCATCATTAATTTGTTCTTTGGTTACAAAACCCTCCTTTAAGAACAGAGTTGAAAACACTAAAATATTTTCTCTTTTGTGGGTTCAATAAGTTATTTGAATGGTACATTATATTTCCTACCCAAGCTGTGAGAGGACACATTGGTGAGTGTTGGTGACTGTCCAAACAATTTAAAGTTCTGAAATGGCTATTTGACTGATTTGCTGAACTACTGATCAGAGTATCTTACCTATCTCTTTATCTCTTTCCATGTGAAAACGATCCAATCTGAACCCACAGGGATGCCCAGAAACACCCAGAGTCAAATTAGCAGCACTTTATTTCCCACGCAGCATGAATGCACATTGTGCCCCCTTGGCTACTGCTTCATGTATTCCTCAAGCTCACAGCCATTTCATAAAAAATGTGGAGTGGACTGTTAACTATTGTCTCTTATGAGGGATAAAATATGATCTTACATTTGCCATGAAATAAAAATCATATCACTTAATGGACCAGCCACTTGTAAATACTGCAACAACCAGGAGTTGACAGGCCTGCTCTCAAGGAGCTAATCATAATCATGAAAACCGCCAACATTTATTGCTCATTTACAGTGTGACAGGTATTACACTTAGTTTTATATACATTTTTAGTATTATCCACTGATTATACTGAGTTGTAATTAATTATCAACTGATGGATTCTACAGTGGCCATTCTAGTTTTAAAAAGTATAATCAATACTGTAATTGCTTTGTTTTTTATTTTTGTTAGTCATAATTCATTTCTTGTGAAATCTCAAAAACATTAAAAGGAAGGTATTGGATTTTTTTTTTTTTTTTGCAAAAGGAAGCAGAGATTTAAAAAATTGAGACATTACTCTGTACAAATACAGTAGACTATCCATTAACTAGAACTCAAGAAACCAGCAAAATGTCAAAATTATACTGCTGGCTGCTTGAGAGTGACAGCTACTTGAGTTCCAGTAATGAAGAGTCTATATACATTTATCTGGCATCTACCAGTCCCCACAGGTGCCAGTTAACTGAGAGTCTACTATAACTAGATATAAAGCAGAATAAGATAAAAGCCAAAAAGGAGGCATAAACAAGGTCTCATTTGGCTCAAGGAGGGGAAGATAGTGAACAGAAAAATAATCCTAATAAAAGAGGTCACAGTGGAGGGGCTTGCATGGCTGGTCACATTTGTTTTGACAAACAAAAATTATCATAAGTCAAGAAGGAAGAGCAATTGACATGGAAGAAGTGTAACAGTTATGGGGGCAAGAAAGGGGTTGGGTGGAGAGGGAGGTTGATGAACAGGAAGAAGGTGGTATCTGGTTGATACCTAGTGGTAAAGGAGAAGGGAGAGAGGATTCTGGAAGAGGCCAGGAGGACAGTGACTAGTGTTCCAGCAGCAGATTGAGGAGCTCGGGGTTAATCTGACACATAGTGGAGATACATTAAAGCTTCTGACGTGATTAGACAATGCTTAAGGAAAATGAATCTTGCAGGAGTACTCTGAAGGCACAGGTTCAGGAGGGGATGGTTTTAAAGGAAAGCAGTTAGAAGGTAATTAGAACCATCCAGGTAAGAGATAATGAGGGCCGGAGCCAAGGTGGTGGCAGTGATAATGAGGAGTTGGGAAAGAATGAGCTGGCATATGGCTGAAGCCCCTGAACTCTGCACATCACCAGCCCTTCAATTAATGGGTAAATGAACTGGACTGTTCTCACCAGCTGTAAAAGCATCTCATGATTTTATGTTTAATTCAGCAGATCTCTTCCGTGTTTTGGTCCAGGCTAGAGTTCTTTCTTATTGCTTATTTTTAATGGAAGTAATTAAAAATATTAAAAAAATAAGAACTGTAATTGGAAAAAATACCCAAAAAAATGTGGTTTATTTCTCCGAGGATTAAGAGAACGGGTCATGTGTGATGTCAAGGTTAAGTGGATGCCATGGGCACTAAAACCTTTATACGGTACATGTATATGACTGTGTGTGCCGTATATAACAGAGTTGTGCTATATTTAACTTTCAGGAAAAAAATTCAGTTAAGAGGCAACAATTCTTATAAAATTATCTCTTTGTTAAAACAGCACAGCTGATTTTAAGTTATCAAAATGCACAAAGCAATAAAATTGAAGTTTCTGAACAGGCCTGTAATAGCAGGGAAGTCCAGTACTGGAAACACAATTAATTCATATTGCAATTATGTTTTTAATTATATTTACTTTCTATTCTAATCCCTAAAAATGTATTCAACACATCATGCTTTATAGACACAATAATCAATGTTGGGAATCTCTGGTTTGGAAAAGGTTGAATTTGACCACCACATTAATTTTCTACTTCAGAGAAAACCTCTGATGGATAATGGCAGCAGGAATTTACAGCTGCTTTTTAATTTTCTAATTCTTCCACCAGTAGTTCATGCTGTGAAAGTTGTCTCTAAATCTTGCCAAGTTTCTGTGTTTTCTTTATATGCCAGAAAAGAAAAAATAAGGGCCCTAAAGCTGAGGTGGATGTGGCATATAGAGAGAAGAATGGCTGTATTTCTTTATCTACTGAGTCACTTCTTTTTATCCCCTTTAACCTTTATTACTTATATACTTAAGTTATGAGCAGATAACCATTCTCCAAGAATGTCAGAAAGCTGCACACACCTGAACAGAGTTTGATATTACATTCAGATGAAATTTGTATCCAAAAAAATCTCTGAAACTCATTAACTGATTAAGCATTATCAATCACAAAGTGTCAGCTAACAACCTGTATGATGAGATTGAACAAATTTAGGAGTTATTGGGGGTTCTTTTTTGGTCTGTTTATTTACAAACACCTAAAGTTTAAGCGCTATAATAAATCCCTTGCTCTTTCCAAACTGTTACCCTGCAACCATGCAAAAAAAAAATAAAAAAAATCTTGGTTTGCGCATGCACACACTTACACACATACATACATACACAGAGATTTGTATTTATGCCATAAGTGTCAAGTACAGTAGTCCCTTTATATAAAATGGAAGCTCTCATTCTCTTTCTACCCTCTCCAACACCTCTCTGCTTCCCTGTTACACGGCTTAGTACCACCATCATGATCTTAGTTACCTTCCTTCAATTAGAAACTTAGAAATGACCTGAGTGCACTCCCTTTCCTTGTCTCCTACCCTCAGCATCCAACTCCTAGCAATTTTACTTTCTAGATTCTTCAAAAATGCATAATCTTTTGTTAATTTCCAGAATCACTCTCATAGTTCAGGCCCATCTTATCCTTGAGCAGAGAAATCAGCTAAGCCCACCAGACCTCTACAGAACTGTGAGATAATGAACTTGCATTGTTCTAAAATGTTATGCATGTTCACAGCAAACCTTCTTTTCAGTTCTGCTCAATTTATTGTATGGGATCAACATATGTGTTTTGAGTGCCTATTACTTGTCAAGTGTTATGCTAGATATGCTGACAGGTTTAATTATGTGTGTGTGTGCCATATTTATATTTACTTATATATATATTCATATATAATATATATACACATATACATCCAGTGATCATATATATATATATATTATATATATATATATGTGTGTGTGTTTGTGTGTGTGTACATATATACACACATACATACATCCACAGAGGGTACCAAAAAATGTATACACATATTAAGAAAGAAAAAAACTGAATTAAAATTGTAACATTCAATATATACTGATCATAAAAAATGAATACAAGTCACGTTTGACTTCTGCAATAACAGAGGTGCCCAAAGTGTTTACCATCAGGGTTCAGTCACTTCTGATGATGGCGAACTACCGCTAGGGCAACGTTGACCAGAGTCCAATTGGATGCTGCACATGCCTTTTCAATTTACCATGCATCTCAAACTTATGAAGGCGTGCAATTGTTAGGTATGTTAGAGGTTCTGTTGCATACTCACGCCTCCACTGTTGTACTTTCACAACATTCTTGAATTTCAAATACCACTTCAAAACAGTCTTGCACTCCTTGAACAACTGTGCTTCTGCTGTTTTCTTTGACTATCCTGCCTGTCGCATAGTGACACTAGCATTCATTTGATTAACACCATCTTTTGAATGAATGTCACACTACACATTGCTACCATAATTCAATTCCACTTCAAAAAGTAATACATAGATAACATCTCTTAAAATGTGTATACATTTTTTGGCACCCCCAGTGTGTGTGTGTATTTGACCTTATACAATTATCAGAGCTAGCTAGCCTCAGTAAAATTGTTGTTCTTGCGTCTGAGCAAAGTTTGAAGCCAGGAGAGCAGGCAGTTGGGAAGGGAAAAGAAAATGTGAAGCGAGGAAGTGAGAGAAGGAAATCTGGAACCCAGAAGTTCAAACTGGAATTAATGATAAACTGGAATCCCTATCGCATACTCAACACCTTCAAGCCTCTAAACTGATGATGACATGTTCTAGGACAAAGATAAAAACACACCTGTCAGAGTAGTTACAGGAGGACATAGTGGGAGCTGGGGCAGCAATATGTCTTTTGTTGTCTCACGAAAACAAGGAGAACCGACACACAAGGATCAGTGTGTATAAGATGCAACAGTACTTGGTGTCTCTGAACCTGCTTTCGGAGATTTAAAGAAACATGGTTGCCTCTTCGGCCTTCTAATCTTGTGCAAAATATCTCCTGTGCTTAATGCTAATATGGTATTATGTAAGCAAAGGACTCCTGATAAATGTAGTCTCAAGTTAGCTAAGTTCACATAATATAAATCCTCTATATTCTACCCATTGTCAATTTACCATCTATATTCAACTCCTTTAACCATACTTAACTTACAAATATAGAAAAGATCATGGTTCTGTTTAACACAATGCAACTATCCATCATATAACTAAAACATAGTACCCCTCTCCCACAAAGATACCAAATCTATTTACTTATCTTTAGGTGCTGTTCATTCCTCTTCTACTTGAGGCACACTCTCTTGATATCCTGTGACTTAAATACTAAGATATAAAGTCAGCTCCTACTGTATTATGCTACATGCTAGAAGATTGGGATGGAAAAGAAAAACATATGTATTTTTTACATCAACACAAGAAAAAAATACTCAGATTATTACATTCTTTATTTCTGTAACTGGTCATGTGGTCATAGTTGGTGATTAAAACTACTATCTTCCTTTGCCCAACTGTCTTTGCCTTCAGGAAGCGCTTCAGATAGCCACAGTTCCTTGCCTGGTAGGGTAAGTCAAACTTTCATTTTTGAAAAGTCTGGACCTTTATTGGTCCTGCCTGCATTGAGTTTTTCATTGAATTATATCACAGCACATTGAAGTACTAAGAGGTATCCTATGAGATCTCTTGTACCCCAGACATACTCTTTCCTATTTCCATTGCATAGAAGATACCCAATTTCCCATTAATAATCAGGATCAAGCATCATAGCCAATACAGTAACCTCTGCTTTGCCTGATGATTTACTGGCACAAGTTGCCTAAATATGTGGATGGCAATCTCAACTTTCACTTTTGTGGAACCGCTACTGTGTTGTCTGGTGGAAGCATTCTTACTTGGAAACTAAAATGTCTGAGATTATCAGTCACTAAGTCATGAGAACAGGAAGCAAAAATTTCACTAGTTGATCTCTACTGTGAAACTCTACCCCATTTCTAGCCCTTTGGTTCCTAGACTTGTGAATCTTTACTATGGGAGAAATGGCACCACTTATTGGTTGCTGATCTAGAGGATATTATCCCAACCCTGGTGTCGCCATCCATAACTGAGTCTTCAAACTGTCATTCTAGCATTCCATCAGGACAGCTGCTTTGTAGTGATAAAGAATGTAATCGCACCAGTGAATTCCATGAGTTTGTGCTCACTGCTGAACTTAATACATTACAGTTATTAATGACTCTAAATCTAATCACACCGGAGAATCAATTTCAGATAATGTAAAACTAATTCAGAGAGACTGTCCTTAAGTTTCTATTCTGTGGAAATACTTCTAGTACACCAAGGTGTGTACCAGTCCAGGTTCTATCACAGAAACAGAACCGTTAGGATTTATTAAAATAATTTGAGCATATGTATTTGTGGGAGCCTGTCAGTCTATGTGAGTTTGTTGTCTTTACATGAGATGGTAGAGTTTGAGGCCACTGGGAAGGGGAAATGAATATGAAGATGGGGAGAAAGAAGAAAAATATGGGCAGTAAATTGTGGTGGGTTTTTCACTGGTTCTAAGCTTCCAACTCTGGTGGCATCCTATAAGAGCTAAACAGGTGCCTGGCCTAAAAGTCAGAGAAACCAAAGGATGATCTGGCAGGATTTGGAGAAGCTACATGCCCAGTGCTGTCTGCCCCATACCAACAAGGTGAACCAGCAGAGAAGTGGGTGAGAATATGCAAAAGCTTCAGTCACCATACTGCCCAGCATAAAAGAATATGGCTGCTGCTTCACTTTCACCTTCCAAATGTCAATCAAAATAGCTCTCGTGGCCCACACTAGCATGGAACTATTCAGAGAAGGAGATTCTGGAGAACATAGTTCCATCCCAGCTAAATTTGAATATAAATCCATAAGAATGTGTAACTTTTATAGCTAATCGTGAACTGAAATTGGCCCCACAAAACTGATCAACAGTCTTTCTGATTAGTTTGAGATAGTAATGGTACCTTGGTTTTAGTCTTTCCTGTCATTAGTGTTTCAAATGCTTATTCTGTCCTATAATATTCAGTGAAATAAACTGGTTATCCTGTTTATTTTTAGAACTGTTGTTTGCTGTCAGTCAAAATCTATATAACCATTTTCTACTGTTCATAGCATGTAGTCTGTTGAACAGAGAGAGTATGCTAAGTTTTGAACAGAATATGGAAGTACAGTTGGACTGTAGCCAACTGGTTTTCCATCTAAGCATAAATTCAAAGCAGATAGAATCCATTTCTTGTTAAAAGTTGTCACATTCAACTCTCTAAAAATGTTTTCCCTTCTTATTTAATTTCAAAGGGAAAATTATTGTAAACATACATTTCTGAAATTCATTTTTCCCTTTTGAAGAATAAACATCAGTGAAAGAATAAAAGTAATGATGGGGAAGCCGGGATGGCTCAGTGGGTTGAGCGCTCACTTTGCAGCACCGGGGACCGGGGATCGAGTCCCGCCCGGGCCTGTGCGGAACCACGTGCTGAGCTGGGGAGGTCCCCCAGTTCAGTTCTCTCTCTGTCTCTGTCTCTGTATCTCTCTCTCTCTGTCTAAATAAATAAATAAATAAATAAATAAAACTAAAAGTAATGCATGTTTGAGGATCGTGTTAATCTCATGTTATAGATATTGCTAGAGATTGAGGGGTCCAGTGGAGCCATGGGAAACATCCCTCTTTTTTTTTCCAGATTATAACCAAATAGAAAATATGCTGTCAGCTTCATTAGTTGCTGATCATCCCTAGATTTCAAGACTTTTGTAAACTATGGTGATCATGTAACTTAGACTAATGGGATGTTCTTCCCACTAAGTCTTGGGAGCTGGTTGTGCAGACAGTTGTACTATTAATAGTATGGCAGACACCAAGTGTATTTGTCTATTCCGACTTGGTGTAAGATTAGCAGGGTGGCTTCATGTACCTAGTCACTGGCAGTGACCAATAATAGGCCTACACATGTTGAATAGTTGTGCTTATGCTACCATAGTAACAGGACGTTAAAGGAGGGCTAGACTAAAAGAGCATGCATCTCATGTGATTCCACGACTATGCCTGCGAGCAAAAGGGCCTGCCACACATGATACATGTGCCCTACCTACCAAAAACCTAGACCACTCTGCTTCCTATGAGAAGAAGGAGTAAAAGTCCAGAAGAAGTTTCTTCAATACTCACCCCTTGAAGGTCAAGGGACAGAAGTCCCTAGTTATGCAAAATTCGAGGTAGAAGTGATAAGGACTGACCCCAACAGAGATAGATACATTTATAGAGCTCTACAGTCTTGAACTGCTTTCATGTAAACCAGTCAATCCTTAAAATTATTTTGTGAAGAAAGTTGTTTTTCATAGAATCAAATCCATCTTATCTTCATTTACTAAAAAGAAAACCAACATTTGAGGAGATTAAACGGCTAGCCCAAGGTCACACAGATATCAGTGTTAAAACCAGGACATAACACTAGGTCTTTTGACTGCAATCACTCTTTTTGCACCACAACATGTGATTTTTAGAGTTGAAGAAGCTTAGAGGTCATCGTGCCCAACCTCCAGAAAGCAAACCTCAGGCACTGTGTATCTTTTAAGGTTTTATTCAGGAGGGCAATCCCAGAGAAGCAAGAATGAGGGAGAAGAAAAGTTAAGACATGAAGGAGTAAGCCAACGTGTGTATTATTGAGTCACCTGCTGCTTTGTAGTAAGCTGGCATTTACTGGATATATCTTCACTGTCACACATTGTTCTAGGGATTTTACATGTAATAAATTCTTTAGTCTTTGAAACCCCATGAGTTATGTACTATTATACTTGATCTTAGCCAAAAGGCCGAGAAGCCATGGGATATGTACTATTATTATTCTTGTGCCATAGACTGAAGATATCCTCCAACTCCCAAATTCATATGTTGAAACTTAATTCTCACTGTCACAGTATTTAAAGGGGGAGCCTTTGATGTGATTAGGTCCAGAGTGGGAATAATACCCTTAAAAAACAAGACCCAAAAGAGCTCCCTTGCCCCTTCCACCATGTGAGGTTACAGCAAGAAGACGGCTGCTATGAGGAAGCGGCTTTCATGAGACACCAAATCTGCCACCACCTAGATCTTGGACTTTCTAGCTTTTAGAACTGAGAAGTAAGTGATGGTTGTTTAAGCCATCCAATGTACAGTATTCTGTTATAGCACCCTGAGTAGACTAACATAGCTTGTCTTATACAAATAAGGCAACTGAGACACTAGAAGGTTAAGTAATTTGCTCATGATTATTCAGCTAGTAAATGTCATGCTGGGATTGAAAGCTTGCAATCTGATTTTAGATGCCGCTCACTCAACCCATATGCTCTACTGTCTCCCTAGTAATGGAGCTTTCACACAGGTACTTGATGGAAAAGACAGAATTTGGCCCACCCTCTGAAGACAGGACTGAGGCATTAATTTGTATGTGTGTATATTGTTTGCCTCTCTGCCTTGAATTAAAACTGCTTTAAGGCAGAAACTGTTTGATTTAAATCTACTGTATGAAATGTACCTAACCACTAGTAAAAGCAAGGACTTTCTATTAAACATTGTTTTTAAAATTTTATTTTGGCCAGGTTTGGGAGAGGAGGGCAAAGTGTAAATTCTTTACAAGTGGCATTTCTATCAAAATTCATATAATCATAAGAGTTTCAATTTTCAGCCATCAAGCCCACTCATTTCTCCTGGTATGTTATGCAATACAATCTTGGAATAAAAAGTAAGAAAGAATTAAGGTCACGGAGTCCTCTTAGTGATGAGAAGGATAACAGTGCTCCACGAAATCCCCAGATCATTGTGGATGAATTTGTGGAAGTGTTTTCACTGACATTAACCAGTGTCTCAGAAGGTCTAAGCATAAAAGGTACTTAGAGCCAGCAGTCTCCCAGGAACAAATAGCACTCAAAATGGATAACATTTGTTGTATAAGGTACAATAAATGCTACTGCTCTGTCTTGCTTACAGGGTTCCTTCAGAGATTGAGTAAATCTTCAATTCAGTGGCCTGTGAGTTCAGAGGAGCTACAGAAACACTAGGGAATAGTACAAGATAAAAACTGCCGGAGAACTACTAGCTTTTACAAGAAGCATTCTTAGTTTCTCAACCACTCATTAACCTTATATAGATGCTATACAGGGATAATAGCAAGCTACCTCAAGAATTTTGAAGTACAGTGACTTATAGAGAATGGCATTATAGAAAATCAACTTATAAAAACAACTCCATTTGCATATCTAAACTTGTAGCTAAGCTAATGTTTTAATTTCCTTAGAGCTGAGGGTTTTTTTTGTGTGTGTTTTTAACACTCCCTTCATCAACAGCAGGGATTTTAACTATTTTTAGTGTTGTGTTCCTAATACCTCGAGCAGTCTGGCCTTTAGAGATGAACAATCTAGATGGAATGAGTGAATGTAAATGATTCTGAAACACAGAAACATTTTCATGTGATGTGTATACAAAATATGGCTGTGAAACCCCCTACTCAGCACTACCCATTAAAGTGAGCCATGACCGAGGGATACCACCAATAACAACCCAAGCAAGAAAGACTTGGGAAAGCCGAGATGGCTCAGCGGGTTAAGCACTTGCTTTGAAGCCCCGAGGACCAAATCCCGGCTCCGGCCCAGGCGGACCCACATGCTGAACTGGGGAGTTCCCACAGTTCAGTTCTCTCTCTGTCTCTGTGTCTCTCTCTTTTTTTGTCAAAAATAAACTAAAATAAAAATAAAATATTAAAAAAAAAAAAGAAAATGAAAGACAGCCTTCATCTCTCTTAATGGAAGCACTTTAGACTAAAGATCATTCCAGTTTTTTTGTTTCTGATTTATACCGACCAAGCAGTATTTTGAATATAATATTGTTTCCTAGGTAACTCTTTTTTTTTTTTTATATCTTTTTTATATTTATAGAGAGTAATTATTTTATCTTCAGTGCATATTTATTTCTATTTTACTTTTGACAGATAGAGAGAGAGACAGAGACAGAGACAGCTAGAGAACCGAACTGTGGGAACTCCCCAGTTCAGCATGTGGGTCCTGCCTGGGCCGGAGCCGGGATTCGATCCTCGGTCCTCA
>PVKE010046102.1:0-12377 GCA_004027555.1 Craseonycteris thonglongyai | reverse complement strand
TGTCTTCAGTGCATATTTATTTCTATTTTACTTTTTGACAGATAGAGAGACAGAGACAGAGACAGTCAGAGAACCGAACTGTGGGAACTCCCCAGTTCAGCACGTGGGTCCTGCCTGGGCCGGAGCCGGGATTCGATCCTCGGTCCTCATGGCCTCAAAGCGAGCGCTCAACCCGCTGAGCCGTCCCGGCTTTCCCCCATATATATATATCTTAAGAAAATAATATAAAATATGAAAAACATTATATGTACCAAGAAATTCACCCCATAATTATTTATGCCTTAGAAAAACTTAAATCACAACCTCTATGACACAGAAGGAGAATGGTAAAATAAATTTTGATGTAGCTGCTCACTGAATGATGATGCAACATTAACAGTTATGAAAACTATGTAATTACATAAAAAGACATGATATGTTATGCTGAGTGAAAGTAGGAGACATCCTATATACTGTATTATTACTGTGCCTTCAAAAAGTAACTATATAGAAAAAGAGGGCACATAATAAGATGATAATCATTACTAAAGATAAGAGTAGGCATAGATTTTTCCATTTTAATTTTCATATTTTCTGTAAAATGATATTGTAATTACAAAGATGTAGCTATGTCTGTTTCATAAATAATGTAACACATTAATACAGAACACTTTATTTCTTTAAGTTAAAAATGTTTTATCTGTCCATTACAAAAGAATACTCTTTAATTAACAAAGCTAGTTTCTTTTCAATTTGATATTAAATGTCTTCACTTGGTAAATATTACTTCTTGGCATGTAAATATTCACAAGGATATTTTTTTTTAATCTAAGCACATCAATTAAAAAAAAAAAGGCTTTTTGGCACACAGAAGGTATTTCCTTCCTAAATGAAAACATCCAGTGAGTAAAACATGCTGTTTTCATGGGCACAATACACAAGCGGCATAATTATAAACTAACACTATCTTCATACAGTAACACTGTCCACTTCCCCCATCTTTGCAATTACCTTAGATACCCTTTTCTGATCTCATCTAATTTCATATCTTCAAGCACAGTGAAAAGAGCTAGGCAAACAGACAACAGTTTTTTTACAACTAAAAGAAAATGTTTATGTGCTGGGTTTCAAACTCTATTTGATGCCATCTAAACTGTAACTATAGACTGGGTTAATTTTTCTTGGAACAGTTATGATAACTTCCAGGTCCCTTTTCTAGATGACTATGAAGTAAGAGTCCTTCATACTAAGTTGAGAAGCAATTATCTTTACTTAACTACATGTATTGCCTTGCACTTACTTGCCTGTATTGAAATTTACCTACTAGTTAATGCCTTTGCATACAACCTCAAATAATCAATTTGTAGCTGATTCCAATTAGCTTGACATTAAATTACCTGGAAGGGCTTAGAGCCCCATGTAACATAATGATTTCACTGGCTAGTACATTCTCCATTAAAATAACTAGATAGATAGATAGATAGATAGATAGATAGATATATAGATAGATAGATAGACAGACAGACAGACAGACAGACAGACAGACAGACAGATCCTGTGCTAGAAGTAGAGAATCCCATACTTTCTATACTTCTGTGATTCAAGAAATAGTCAATTATTCCCAAGTAAATTTACTGCAGAATCTTGTCAAAGCCTTTTTAAAGGTCTAAATAGTCATATTTATTGGTTCTCATTTAGTTGTCAGTAGTCAGTCAGGCTTATATTCTTCCAGAAACTGTGTCAAATTTCCTCCTGTATATTACACTTGTCCTGGTTATCATATGTTGCATTTGAGATTCTAACCTCATGCCTAGGATGGAAAGTGTACTGGACAACAGGTAGTCAGTCTCCTTCTAAAACCCTTCTCAGGAATATGGGTACCACTGACAATCTGTTCCTTGACACACAGGAAATGTACACTGGTCAAACTGAAGGAAACTGTTGATTTAATTACACCTAATTTTGTTGACTTCATTTACAGAAAAGAAAAATTCATGTATGTATATGTGTGTGTGTGGATATGCACACACACATGCACACACACCTTATTCTATTTGACCTCATATGCCCAACATGCCCATTTGAAAAAATAATTTCAAACTGGCAATCAATCACTAACATCCAAATATAGATCGAGGCAAAGAATTCACTGATGGTTTGTCCTGTCCACTCCTGAAGCCAAAATTTGCTCTCCATGATACCTCATGGCCTTGACTCAATAATTGGGTTTTTTCTATTCCTGTATTTTTTTAAAAAGATTTATTTTATTGTTTTTGACAGAGACTGAGAGAGACAGAAGGGGGAGGGCCCAGGGTAGTCTCCATAGTTGTACATCATCAGTTTTTGACATGGTTTCATTCCACACAGGTGGGTGGGGGATGCGCAGGGCAGGAACTGGGCTGGGGGCCTCCTGCATGGGAGGCACGCCCCCTAGAGCCAGGGGCCAAACTGGGGGGGGGGGGGAGTTAAGGGGTAGGTGAAAACTTAACTGGGGGACTCCCGCATGGGAAGCACACCCCAATTCAACATATGCACGGGCCAGGGCCAGGATTAGATCCTCAGTCCCTGGAACTGCAAAGCGAGTGCTTAACGGGCTGAGCCATCCCATCTTTCCCTATTTCTGTATTTTTTAAATGATGGTTTTTGAGCATGTTGGTAGCTCTTCTTCATTTTCTTCCCTGGCCTGATTAATAAGCAAATTATTTATTATGAACAAAACTTGAAAGATTTACAACCAACCCTAAAGGCATTGATGTCCACACTTCGGTCCATGTATTTCTTCTTCTCGTATTTATCTCGAATAAATCCCTCGACAGCTCTGCAAAAGCCTTATTAAGGATAAAACAAACAAATCTTTCCCACAGTATGACTATAAAAGGTCAATCTGTATCTCATAGAACTTTGTTCTCCTTTCTCCCTCCTGCCTGGTCTCCCCATATGGCTCCTGTCTCTTCACATGCAACTTCCTTGACCAAAACCTTAAAATATCTCCTTCACGGTATTGCAGGGACTACTATTTCCTCTGATTTTCCTTCAGAGTAATGATAGCAACAAATGCGATTCATCTCCATACTGACATCAGAGGAGCCTGTGGCTGTTCCAGAATACAACAGTCAATTATCTATGTCAAAGCCCTCAGGTCAACAGGCCTTAAACAACCGAGTACCCCTTAAAACTGTAAATCTTACACCCCCACTACCAGATGCTGACCAGTGGGTCTTCTGAAGGGCCCCAAATCTTCATTTTAACAGGTTCCACCTGCACCAACCAAAAAGCATAGTCTAACAAAATGGTCAACAAACCACACTGCCTTTAGGAAGTTTGGTTTTGTGAGATGGATACCATCCCATATTGAGAGGATGGGGAAAGTTATTAACTGGTCAACAACAGTTAATTCTTACACACAGGACATAAAAAGTCATTAAAAACGAATGGTAGTTTTGCTAATTCAATACAACACAGTGGATTATTTTTATCAAACAATAGTTTCAGAGGTCTAAAAACTGTTGAAGATGTCACTTTATGGAAGAATTCACAATGAATCACTGCAGTCTTAGTTCCTAAATGAGTCTTCCCCATACGACACCACCATTCTGACACAGAAAGTGTATATATACATATGCTTTTTGTAAGCCTTGGTTGCAGGAAAGCATGACTTTGACTAATCTACATAGATTAGATCTGACTTTGCCCAGTGAGATCATAGCTCTTGAGTCTTATGTGACTCTCTCAAAAGACCAAAATACCATTCTGCCTTCTAAGTTGCTCCAGAAAAGATACGGGTCTATTTGAGGTCGTCGAAAGGTCTCAGGAAGGTAGGCTTCATAAAGTCGGTTTGCCTTCCCATTCCCCATCTCTTGCATGCACTGCAATCAAAGAGATGTGGAAACATGGAATGTCAGAACAAGAGAACTAAAAGACTTCCCACCCAATGGCAGTGTTTTACAATTGAAGAACCAACCAGAGTGGCAGAATCAAAATTTAAACCTGTGTATTATGATTTCTAATTCATGATTCTCTCTACTCTACTCCCAAACATTTGCCCCCACAGTTGTCTTTCCTACCCACCCCATGAGTTCCTTTTAGAGAAAGATCTAACAAGATACATTTAATTCAGTAAGAGTTCAAGATTCCATTTGAAAGTCCAAGACACATAGCTAACAATGAAAATGTGTATGTGGTAGGCAAAAATGGTGCCTAATAAGGCAGGTAATGCACAGGCAATAGCTACATTCAGAGCTTATACTATTAATTAACTATTCAGCTTTATTGCCAATATACATATTTCACAGTAAGCTTTTGAAATAGACTCCTTAACACTTGGGGGATAAGTCACAAGATCTTTTTAAATCTTCAAATTCTCAAATACCTCCATGGCATGTACCGTATTTTTCCATGTATAAGACAATATTTTTGTCTAAAATTGTTAGACCAAAAATTGGGGTCATCTTACACCTGTGTATTGACTCCTTAATGTTGGGTAAGAAAAGTAGGGGTCATCTTATACATGGGGGTATCTTATACACAGAAACTTATGATAATTTCCTTCATAAGATCCAGCAAGATGCAAATGGAAACTATAACTAACCTTTAACGAATCTATAAAAACTTCTAAAGTATTTCTAAAGCCATGTCCTGGTTAAGAATAAACTCTTATTTCCACCATCAACTTTAGCAACTGGTTTTCTCTGGAGCCACTTCCCCCCAACCCCCATAAAAGTTTTTTCTTTCTTCAATTATTTTAAGAAGTCTCAGTACAGGAAGAGAATAAAGAACAATGAAGCCACATTGAGGGGCACATCTTAGGCTAGCTGGACTCACCAACTTAAGTGTCTCACTCCCAGCCCAGCAACCTAATAGCAAGCAAGATTCACATATGTGTTTTAGCAATAAAATATTATAAATCTATGAATACAGAGGAGGGGTTGTTTTGTTTGTTTTTGAGAATATCTAAAACTACAAATGTTAGATGTGCAAATGCCACGGTCTTAGAAAATGATCCAAAGATCCCCATTTACACACCTTCCTGGATCCATGGGGTTCTGGACCAGAAGAGTAATTTGTATTTTAAGTATCTTTTTTTTTTATTATTTTTTTTATATTTTATTTATTTTTGACAGAGAGAGAGAGATACAGAGACAGAGAGAGAACTGAACTGGGGGAGCTCCCAGTTCAGCACATGGTTCCGCACAGGCCGGGGCCGGGATTCGATCCCAGGTCCCTGGCGCTACAAAGTGAGCGCTTAACCCACTGAGCCATCCCGGCTTCCCTGTAATTTGTATTTTAAATAGAAAGATGAAAAATTTCTCTATTAAGTTATGAGAATTTGACGTAAGTACGTATTTGACAACTAAACTTTCCTTTATCTTCACCTTTGTGCCCAGTTTGACATTCATCTGGAACTACTTTAACATGGGATATGGGAGCAGCTGATTCATCTTGGGCTGTGTAAATACCTGAATCTGTTCTTGAGTCCACTGGTCGAGGTTCACTGACTTTACCCTGGATATGTGCACCCCCAGGTTCCTGTGGATTCCAGCACATCGAATGCAGATGAACACACCAATGTTCCAGGAGGCCCATCGTGGTCCTATGAAGATGTTAGGGGTAGCACAATAAAGTACAGGTTAAAACAACATTCAAGGCCCAAGCTGTAACATTTACATTATTAAACATTCCTGCGAGAACATAAGTGAAAGAATTGTTACCACAATTACCTATTTACTGATTTTGTTCATTCTTCCATGAATCAGTTTATTTTTTTATTGTTTTAACAATTCTTTTCTCCCAATCTCCAGCCCCTGGCAACCATAAATCTAATTTTTGTCTTTATAGATTTACCAATTTTGGATATTTCATATAAATGAAATTATACAATATCTGGGCATTTTTGTATTGAGCAGCTTTTTACAGTGACTGATAACAAGAGCGTTGAAATGCAGATGTTATAATACTGTTACTTATATAAGGAAAAGTTTCAGGAGAACAGTGCAAAGTTATATCACATTTACTTAGTATCTCATATGAACAGACCTCCCTCAAGAAACTTAAATGGTGGTGGAGCCTGGATTCACTTTTCCTACTAGGAAACAAGATACAGACATGCCATGTCAGCCCAAGGCTCAACCTGAAATTTAAAACTTTGTTTATCCTCCCCTCCCTACCAGGCCTATAAAATATGCATCCAGATTAACTTAATAGGATCCTTTCCCCTTGGGTTGATGTCCCTACTTTACCCAACTACAGAATCATCTAGATTCAAGACTGTCAAACAATTTTTAAAAAACAGGAGAAGCCAGGATGGCTCGGTGGTTTAAGCGCTCACTTTGCAGCCCTGGGGACCGAGGATCGAATCACGGCCCTGGCTCGTGAGGACCCATATGTTGAACTGTGGTGTTCTTCCCATGCAGGAGGCCCCCAGTTTGGTTCGTGCCCCCTGGTTTTGCCCCTAGCTCGAGGGGGCGTGCCTCCCATGCTGGAGGCCCCCAGCCCAGTTCCTGCCCTGCGCTGCCCCCGCCCACCTGTGTGGAACAGAACCATATCAAAGAAAACTGATGAAGTTCAACAATGGAGACTGCTCTGGGCCCTCCCCCTTCTCTCTGTCTCTGTCAAAAACAATAAATCTTAAAAAAAATAAAAAAATAATTAAAAAAATACAAATCTCAGGTATGTATTTTAATAAAAAACTACTATATAATCTATCCCCTGCCAACTTGGCTCACTCAAATAATCACACTGAAAAATTATAAAACTCCTCTTTATAATTTCCAGATAGGAAAAAAAGCAACCTACTTTTGTATGGCACTTGCCAAAGACTTACTGAAAAAAAATCACTAATATTTCCATCATTCCACTAGGCAGAAATTTACCACATAAATTAAGCGTGCTATCAAAGTTAGAGGTTGCAATAAAGAGGTGAAAAGACATGAACTGATTTTCTACAGAGATAAACAGGACCTGTGTTCAGAACAACTAAGGGCACAAGACTTCGGTTCTCTTGGACACAGACAATTATTTGGTTGGTCTGCAAGTTTTGACGGCAGTTTTAATGAAGGAATCGTATAGCAGAGTATTCTTAGAAATTTGAATCCATGGTTATTATAAAAAAGAATATAGGGGAAGCACTTGTTTTGCAACCCCGGGGTCGGAAGATCAAATCCCGGCCCCGGCTGGTGTGGCCCAGGCCCAGGCCCAAGGATTGAAAACCCGCCCCAGCCCGTGTGGCCCCTGCCCACCTGTGTGGAACAAAACCATGTGGAAAACTGATGACGTACAACTATGGAGACTTCTCTGGGCCCCCTCCCTCTGTCTCTCTGTCTCTCTCTGTCTGTCAAAAGCAATAAAATAAATCTTTAAAAAGGAAGAATATAATTTTTTGACAAAGACATCACTCTGCTACTATGGCAAATACTACAAATACAGAAGGCTCAAATCCTCCTTACAACCACCAGGTGGTGATCTCTGCCTGAAATTTTATCCTAGTACCTTCTTACTGTTAAGTTGATAACATCAGATTTATCTTCTAAAAGGATCTTCAGTCCCTTCAGATTTGCAAAGTAAGCCTGCCATATAGCTAATAAACATACAAGTGATTCACATACTTTGTTTCCGGTGGCAAGAAGTTACATAAACAAAAAAAATCAGAAGCCAAAAACTAATTAAAAGTTACCTGTGGAGCATAGGGAAAATAGTCAATAATATGCATGTTGCCAAGTGAGTACTAGACTTACCTGGGAGGTCATGTTGTAAATTATATAAATGTCTAACCACTATACTGTACACCCGAAACTAATATAATATTGAATGTCAAGTGTAACTAAAAATTAAAAAAAAATTTTTAACAGTTAAAAAAAAACAACCAAAGTCACCCCAATAAATTTAACAATAATAAATAAATAAATAAATAAATAACATTTTTAAAAAGCTGGTTATGGAATATTATGCTGTTTGCTTCTTGGCTGTCAGTCTAGAGAAGGTGAGTCCCAATCATCTAGGCTACTATTACAACTTGGAATTTCTCACAGTCAAGGCTCTGCCTCTGAGGAGTACAAGACAGACCTGATGCTCTGGAGCTGCTAACAATACCTCAGTACAGATACGCAGGCAACAGTATTTTCATGAAAAGTTGGAGGACAGCCTCCTCTGGCCCCCTCCTACATACCTCCTACAACCTTTTCTTAGTGAAACAGTGAAAGTTCTATCCCAGACACTCAGCCTCCTTTCGTTTTAAGTCACTAAATTTATTAGTCAATAGCTACACACTCCATAATTTGAGTCTGAAATTGGTGGAAAGAAAAACACAAGAGACAAAATTTACTTATATGTTTGAAAATGTGGGAAAATGGTGTCATTATTAAAAGTACAGTCTTTGCAGCCAGAAAAAAAATTTAGGTTTCTATGTTAGCTCCATCAATGACTAGCTATGTGACCCTCAGAGAGATACTTAAACTTCCTAAGTCCTGGTTTCCTTGCTTATAAAATGTGTACAATAATATCTACCTCATAGTTCTTAGAATGTAGAGGGATAATAATAAAAGGGAGCTACATATAAAACCATGGCATAGAATGAGATCTCCAGAACCCATTTACACTTCATCTTTTTCACTGATAAGGACTGGTTAACTCATTCACTTGTATATACCAACACCATGCAACACTACAGAATGCTTCTTTTTAGGCAAGCATGAGTTCCAGTCCTAAAGTGTTAAAACCAAAGTCGTCTGAATATCATAAAGACGATATTTACCCTGGATCTAATTTTTTTTTTTATATATATTTTATTGTTAATGGATCTAATTTTAAAGCCTTCTAGAAAACATAAAATTTTAAGAAACTTCCTTTATCTCCCTCAAAATACTCCTTGAAAATACACTATCTAAGCCCCCACCTGTTCTCCTTCTGCTACACACCCCCACTCTGCCCTTGTGCCCACACATGCCTTCACTACATATACAAAGGAAGGCCCAAAGCTGACAACCTGACATGCTTGGATTCCATAGCATCTGATATTGCTGCTACAAGGTCAGACTACTTAAATCTGTTGGTACACTTGCAAATACAAATCAATTGTTCAATACACACTGATCTCGGAAATCAAAAAGAAAGATTAAAAGATACCATTTTAAAGTTGAAAATTGAAAGAGACTCTGGGAGGCAACAGTCTGATCAATTCTGAAAACAAAGATAGACAAACTGTATAAATTGGTAGTGATGAGCACAATACAAGAACAAGGTCATGGCTAAGTGAACATATTCAACAGGAGCCTAAGAGCAGGCTCAGGAAGCATGAAGCAATATTAAAATTAACATATAATCACTCTGCAATAAGGAATAGGTAAATGAAGAAAGTATATGGGTGTGGTTGATGAGTCAAGAAATCAACTGTGATAAGCACCAGTCCAGTACTGGGGAAATCTGGGCTTACACTGACAAGTTGCATGCATTTTGCTAAGTCTCTCTAGGGCTTATGCCTCCATTTATAAAATGGAAAGCATATAAGTAATATCCAATTTACATTCAAAGTCTTCTGTCCAGGAAGTATGAGTAATTACTGCTGCCCTGCTGCAAATTCCCCTTGCTGCTAAAACTTCCCCTACTACCTGAGTTGCTAGGCTGAGACAGGTTCTGGGCTTGAGAAGTCAGCAGAGAGAACTTGAGTTATATATAGAGCTTGAAACTACTACTATAATAATTATAGTTCATTGGTCTCTAACCCGTGACAAACAAATAAATATTGAGGGGGGGAAAATTGACAAATCTATGGCTGTCCATATGTAGACTTGATGGCATCATGGAGCTGTTGAAAAGCTCTTTTCTAAAGAAGGGTCAAAAAAGGGAGAGAGAAAATAAACTAATAAAAGAAAAGAAAAGAAAGGGAGAGAAAAACTTCTATCTTACATCCAAGCCCTGTTGAATCTACCTTAGAAACTTACTCAGAATCTATCCATCTCTACCTGGACCTTTTCATCTCTCATCTATAAGCACTCATTCTTTTAACACTTTTTATTGAGCATCTACTATGTGCCAAGCACTCTGCCTGCTGGGTTCTAGAGATACAAAGGCAGAGAAAATAAAGATGAGATTCCCAATTCAAAGAGCTCATGGACTAACAACTAATTGGTCTCCAGACTCCCACCAGAATAATCTCTCTAAAACACCAATCTGTACAGATCAGGTCTCTAAATATAAACCTTGCATGTAGTCTTCTATGTAGATGTGAAAATGTAAACTGGTGCAAATTTTCTGAGTGATATATTACAAACAGCTCTCAATCTCTTGCCACAAAACCAGCTCTTCCTCCATTTTTCTCCATCTTAGTCTATTACATTTCTAATCATTCAAATGCAATCAGTCAGAAATTTATGCATCATCTTTGATACCTCTCTCCTTCAACCCTCACATCTATCTATACCATCACTAAGACCAAAATATCTCTCAAATCATTATTTCTTCTTTCCATCTGCAACACTATTTCTCTAATCCAAAATATCAGATCTCTTGGACTAGTACAATAACCTCCTAATGTCTCTCCCCTTTACTTTTACACTTCCTTCTCCTCCAGCCCTGAACCAAAATCATTCTCCACAAAACAGACAGATTGAGCTCTTAAAGAAGCAAACACGATCCTGTCACTCATCTGCTTAAAACACTTCTATGGAAGGCTTCCTTCTATCGCTGTTGGATTAAAAAATAAAATCCTTAGCATTGTCCTCCACAGTTTTATATGATCTGAGCCATGCCTACTTCCTCAGCCTCTCAACTCTGATGATACCAGCCTTCTTTCATTTCCTCAAAGCACCAACATATTCTTTACTTAGGGCTTTTGGCCTTTGTACACGCTATTCCCACAGTTTAAAAAGCTCTTTCCCCAACCACCATCCACAACTTGTAGCCTGGTCAACTCCTATATATATCACAAAGGTCTCAGCTGAAAAGTTTCTTCCTAAAAGGAACCTTTCTTGCTTCCCCCGCCCCCATCCAATGTAGACCAGATTACAATCTCTCTTCCATCTTTACATTTATTATGGAAAATTTCGAACACACAAAAGCAGAGTACAACCACCAGCTTTAGCAATTATCAACCCCTGGCCAACCTTATTTCAGCTATACTCCTACTCACTTTCCCTCATCCTCAACCATGGAATATTTTGAAACAAATCTCAAATATCATACCATTTCTTCGGTATATACTTGAGTATATAGCTCTAAAAAATAAGAACTTTTTAAAGATTATAAAATTTTATTTACCCTTCAATTTTTCTAAGTTGTGCCACATGCCATATATTTATTTATCTGACTGTTTAATATGTCTTTTCCACTAAACCATAAATACCACAAGAGCAGACAGCAGATCTGTGACGTTCACTGTCATATTCTCAGGGTGTAGCACTGACCCTTATAACAGTAGTGAGGCAAAATTTGTTTAAAATTAATTAAAAGTAAGTAAATCCTCTTGACTTTCCCCTCTTACCACTTGTAAGAATTCATCAGAGAACCAACAGGTCAAGTATACAAAACGATATTTTAAGAATATTCATTATTATGTTAAGAATGTTCTAATAAAAATTAGAAATATCGGGGAAGCTGGGATGGCTCAGTGGGTTAAGCGTTCGCTTTGCAGCCCCGGAGCCCAAGGATCGAATCCCAGGCCCGGCCCAGGCAGACCCATATGCTGAGCTGGGGTGTGCCTTCAGTTCAGTTCTTGCTGGGGCCTATGCGGGAGGCTACTAGCCCAGTTCCTGCCCTGTGCAAACCCTGCTTCCACCTGTGGAGTGAAACTATATGGAAAACTAATGCTGTCAACTATGAAGACTGCTCTGGGCCCTCCCCATTCTCTCTGTCTCTCTGTCTCTGTCAAAAATCAATAAAAATAAATCTTTATGGGGAAGCCGGGATGGCTCAGTGGGTTAAGCGCTCACTTTGCATTGCCGGGGACCGAGGATCGAATGCCGGCCTCGGCCCGTGCGGAACCATGTGCTGAACTGGGAGCTCCCCCAGTTCAGTTCTCTCTCTGTCTCTGTATCTCCTCTCTCTCTGTCAAAAAACAATTAAAAATAAATAAATAAACAAACATATAAAAAATAAATAAATCTTTTTAAAAAAATTAGAAATATCAACAGATTACATAAAGGAATTATGGTCACTATATAGTAGAAGCAATATTTTTTTTTTATTTATTTTTTTATTTATTTATTTTTTGTTTTTGTTTTTTTTTTATCTTTTCACATTTATAGAGAGAAATTATCTTTTTGTCTTCAGTGCATAGTTATCTCCACTTTACTTTTTGACAGATAGAGAGAGAGACAGAGACAGAGACAGTTAGAGAACCAAACTGTGGGAACTCCCCAGTTCAGCACGTGGGTCCTGCCTGGGCCGGAGCCGGGATTCGATCCTCGGTC
>PVKE010046101.1:0-12377 GCA_004027555.1 Craseonycteris thonglongyai | reverse complement strand
CGATTCGTGGTCTTTTGTGGTTCCATACAAATTTGATGATTATTTTATCTATTTCTTGAAAGAATGACTGTGGGATTTTGATGGGAATGGCATTGAATCTGTATATTGCTTTGGGGAGTATGGCCATTTTAACTATGTTAATTCTTCCAATCCATGAACATGGAATGTTTTTCCATTTCTTTGTGTCCTCTTTAATTTTAAGAACCAATTTAAATTAAAGCTAACAGTATATGAAAGTGCCTATCTTATCAGTATTGTCTCATCATTAGAAGAATGCTAATTTGGATACATGAAAAATTTCACTTCATTGTTCTACTTTGAATATCTTTGATTATTGAAGAGTTTAGAACTATTATTTTCATACGCTTATTGGACATTATTTTTTCTTCCTCTAAGTATCATTTGTCCATTTATCTCAATTACCCATGCTCATTTTGTATTACTGGAATTAACCCTTGTTCTTTGGACTCTGGCAAACTAAAATTGTGTTTGTATGTATAGTTCCTCGAGCTTTATATAATTAAGTCTACTGATATATTCTTTTGAATTTTTGTTTGTTTGCTTTTAGGTTTAGGATGATTTTTTTCTATCTATGTAATAGGTAAATATTCACAATGATCTTCTATTTCTTCTACTTGGCTTGGGGAAGACCAAGTGGAAAGTTTTTCAGCTGGGACTTTCCTCAGCAAAAATTGTAAGTAAAAAATAAAATCACATCCTGAGGGGCAGGTAGAGGGGCTGGCAGAGATTAATACAGTCATTGGAGTTCTAGAGCAGGAATCAACAAACCTTTTCTACAAATGACCAGATAGTAAAGCCATTGATGAGCCATGCTATCTATGTCACAGCCATTCAACTCTGCCTTTGTATTGTGAAAGTGCCCATAGGCAATATATAAATGAGTGACAATCACTATTTTCTACTAAAGCTTTATTTATTAAATTAGACAGCTGGCTATATATTTGGTTTGTGGGTTGTAGTTTAATGACCCTGTTCTAAAGGATGCAAGGTAGTAGAAGCCAAATTGATCTATTAAAATGAATATAGACTGTTAAAAACTCAAATAGTTACTCCAGATGCAGCTGCTGAGTTTAATGTGTTATCATCGCTAAAGAAGATTAATGCAGGTACATAGCATGCAGTCATTGCTTTGGCAAATATTTTCTTTTCTATTTCAATTAGAGAAAAGGATCATAAACAGTTTGCTTTTACATAGATCAAAAAACAATATTCAACTTCCCTTTCAGTTTTGTCTGAAGGCTATGTTTACTCTCCCATCATCCTCTGTCATAATATAGTCTGAAGGGATCTGAACTACCTGGAGCTGAACATAATACTAATCCATTACATCAGTGGCATCATGCTGATTGGACACCTTTTATACAGTGGGGGCAAGGAAGAATGTCTGTGTTCATTTTGGGTACCTCTTGATGCTCCACTAAACCATTTAACTGTAAATGGACATGTGTAGCTACTCTCTCAGGAGAAGGGTATGATTAGTGAGGGCTCAGATCCCTCAGGAATGAAGATTTAAGTGGTACCACCAGGTAAGGTTGCACAATATCCTGAAGTGATATTTGAGGACTTTAGAATGAGGAATTTAGAATGACTACTCTAGGAGGCAGGGTATGAATACCAGTTAAGGCCACAGCTGTAGGGATGGAGAAAGTAGTTAATCTCACTAACCTCCCTCTTCTAAATTTCTGCTCAGAAAGAGAGACTCACAGGGATCGTAATGGAGCTGCTCCCTGAACCTTTCTGCAGACATAGATCTGTGAGTCCCAGCAGTTGTACTGTGTAGCTATGGGAAGGTGCCATAGCACCTTCACAGTGTTTACACTGTGGTCCTACTTTCCCCCAGATTGGTACCACCCAGTGACTGTGCGCAGCAGGAGTACTAGTCTTCTTCCATTTCTTAGAACTGTGCTGTAGTCCTAGACTCTTCCTATCTGATCCTCCTTCTTTCCACAGATGTCAGAACTGCATTCCTGTCCAAAGGTTCGCTGTACCTACTTATTCTTCCCCTTTATCATTCCCAGGCATCTCCCTCAATAAATCTCTTGTATGTCTAATCCCATCTTGGTGTTTGCTTCCCAACTCAAACTAACACAACCAAATGGGTCCTCAGTAAAGGGCTCATGAATGAACACTTAATACTGACATTATAAAACACAGATAGAAACACTTTCTGCTTTTCCGAATCCATGCTAAATCTGTATTATCTTCCAAAAGTTTTTAGGGTTCTTTTTCATGTAGATGTGTAGTAGATCACATCATGGTTGCCTTTTCAACCTGGTGTTTTGGAAATAGCACACCTTTATTCTGAGAGACATGTTCGTGCTGACTCTAATATTTATGTTCTATGAGTAATAGTGTGACCTTAAGCATGACATTGCATCCATTTTGGCTTCAGCTGCAAAATGCAAATCATGATTATTACTGGGCTAGCAATGTGGATTAAATGGTGTAATGTACATCCTGTGCTTCGTTGGTATCTGTAACATAGAAAGTATTTAATAAATGTCAGTCCTATCCAGTAGTCATAGTTCATCACTATCAGCTGGTTGGTGTTTTCTTTTTCCTCTGGGTGAACACTTTGAGAAGAGGAGAATGTTTGATTTCCCTAACAGTGATCATGGAATTGTGAATTGCCCCATTCTAACACCATGCTTCAAAGAGCAGGGTGTTATGGGGCCAGTGGAGTAATTTCTTCCAAGATTCTACTAGTCTTTCAGTAGTCTTTAGGTGATAAAATAGAAGACAGATTTTCTTCTTTTGAAAGCTCAGCTCTCCAGAGCCATTTTTATAATGAACTATTAGGTTCCTAAGTCTTTGTATAAAATTATATGTGCTCTTTGGAGTTCCAGTAATAAAGATCTAATGCCTGAACAGAAAATTTCTGCAAGCTCCTACGGGAGCTCCTTGAGCCTCCTGAGGTGTGTTTCTTGAAGACAAGATGAATATCTGTCAAAAATGGCTTTACTTTAGAACTAGCTAAGATGAGCTATATCTTTAGTCTGAAACAGGAACAGAGACATGAAGATACTTTCCAAGGATTCCTTTGTCTTCTAAAATTCTGGGTTCAACAGAAAGTGAGATAGGAGGGTGACAGAAAAAAAAATACATTTAATAAATACTCACTCTATGCCAGTCACTGTGCTAGGTGTTTCGTATTAATTACATGTATTCATATGTACTTTAACTTGTACATCTGCTTTTATAGGTGGCATTATTTTTATTTTTACTGATGAAAAAACAAAAGTTACTCAGCTAGTGCATCCAGAGTCAAAGTTAGTACCCAAGTCTTTCTGACTCCCTTACCCCACAGAAGTTTACCGTTCATTTAAGCTGAAAGGGACATAGGGGAGAACTAGGGAAGAAGAGAAGATATTTTAAAATAAAACATTAAATTGTGTGGCTTATATGGTGACAGCTGTAGTAGTTTAGAGAAAGAAGATAAACAGTTGATGAAGAGAAAAGAGAATGACTTTGGTATTAGATGTTACTGATACTGACTGTAATGGGCTGAGCCTTATAGGGAAAATATTTGTACCTATGAAAATTTATCACTCTCCTTTTCTGTACCCCAGGAGACTGGACCTCAGCACCAAGGTTATTGTCAAGTCCTTCTGTGGATTATAAACTTCCAGGGAAAAATCTCATCTTCTGTATCATTATTGAAGACAAGTATATTAGTTAAGATTATGCTTGCCTATACATAACAGAAAACCAAAATAATAGTTGTTTTACAATATAAGGATTTCTTTTTCTCTCATATTAAAAAAGAGCGTGGGAATATACAATTCAGGACTGCTATTGTCACTTCATGAAGTCATTAAAGATCCTGGCTTCTTCTGTTTTTCTGTTCTACCATCTGTAGCTCTTGGCTTCTATCTTCAAGGGTCACTTCATGATTTAAATGTGGCTACAGAAGCTCCAGTCATTCTTTTTTAATTTCAAGCAGCAGGAAGGAGAAAGAAGACGAAACAGGGCACACCTTCCAACTGAGTCAGTTGTATTTAAAGAGATTTTACCTAGAAATTTGACCTAGTGAGTTTCTCTTACATTTGAATGACTTACCACTATTTGGTAAATTGAGTTTCATATTTTAGCTAAGTACAGGACTACCCTCAACAAAACCAGGGCTCTGTTACTAGTGAAGAAGAGATATTAGATAGACAATTGGTAATCTCTGTTGTAGCGGGGAACCCCATTGGTTTGCCCCTTGAGATTCCTGTCGGCCACCATTATTTTAGATTAAGTAATATGAGCTAATACTTTAAAGTACGGTATTTATTATGTGCCAGAAACTGTGCTAAATTCTTTAAAAGGTTTTAATTTTATACAACAACCTTATAAAAGGAAATTACTTTACTTTGCAGAAGAAATATTTGGTGTATATTTACTGAGTGCTAAAAATGGTGGTGATGATAATGATAACAATGGTGATGAAAGTGATAATTTCAAAAGGCTCACATTTATTGAATGCTTATGATGTGTTTGTTACTGTTCTAAAGGCTTTAAATTCTATACACCTACGTGTACATGCATGTTATTAATCACCAAAACCATAGGAGGTGGAAGTTTTATTATTTTCATTCTATGGATGAGGAGAATGAGCCTTAGACAACTTAGATAATTTGCTCAAAAGTCCACAGCTAAGTAGTTGCAGAGCCAAGATAATCCTTTAAGCCTTACTGTCAAAGCCATGCTTTTAACCACTGTGCTATATTTTAGGCCCTGCGCAGAACTTAGCAATAAGGAGTTAAAGAGTGATAATCTTTGTCCTTGAGGGATCCATGGTCTTAGTCAATTGATGATTATATATATATCATATAAGCATTTGCATTGGCATTTCACAAACACTATATTTGAGTTTGCAATGAGAGCATGGAATTTTTTTTAAGATTTATTTTATTGTTTTTGACAGAGACAGAGAGAGACAGAGACAGTGAGAGACAGAGAGAAGTACGAGGGCCCAGAGCAGTCTTCATAGTTGTATATCATCAGTTTTTGACATGCTTTCATTCCACACAGGTGGGTGGGGGTGCACAGGGTGGGAACTGGGCTGGGGGCCTCCCTCATGGGAGGCACGCTCTCTTGAACCAGGGGCTGAACCAGGGGGCAAGAACTGAACTGGGGGCCTCCTGCATGGTAAGCGCACCCGAGTTCAGCATATGGGTTCTCATGGGCTGGGGCTGGGATTCAATTCTTGGGTTCCCGGGGCTGCAAAGCAGTGCTTAACCTGCTGAGCCATCCCAGCTTCCCCATAGGTTTTGGCAGTAGTAAGTTTCTACTTCTAACAATATGACTGATACCTAAAATACATTGGGCCAGTTCACTAACGTTCTGGATATTTTTCATTTGCTGCTCTAAATCCACTATTTGCTCTTTCCTGCTCTGCTTAAGAGGCTGACCTTTGTGACCTTAATCAGCATGCTCCATTATACTCTGGCTGGCAATTGAGTGCCTGTGAGAGACACTGGTAGATCACAAGTTGGGAGAAGAATATTATTTTCTTAAAGCCACCTTTACATTTTCCAGATTTGGGTAATTATTCTCTTCCTATAATCCTTCATGCTTACAGAGCCTTAGGTAAGCCTTCCCTCCATGGAAGGAAGATACTCATAACAGCTTTCTGCTATTGCTAGACCTGGGGTAGTTCCTTAACCTGGGTTGGTTTTCTCTAATTCTGTTCACACTCTTGTAAGTTGTCCCTTTATTAACTCTTATCTTTTATCTTGTTTGTTTTCACCATCTGTTTGCAGCCAGACCTTGAATGATATATATGCCAGAATAGGTTTTGGTGTGGTTTTGGTTTGTTTTCCATGCAGTGCCATACTAGTCCTCTTTTTAGAGGACACAGCACAAGAATTACTGCCTTTTCTATACAAAGGAATATTATTTGGCCATAAGAAAAGATGAAATACTGCTATTTATGACAACATTGATCTTGAGCTTACCATGCTAAGTGAAATAAGTCATATAGAAAGTCAGGAATTTATGATTTTACATATTTTGGATATAAAACAAAGCAACAAATGAACAAGACAAACAAAAGCTCATAAATATAGATTATGAGTTTAATAGTTAAAGATTAGCAGCTTAATAGTTGCCAGAAATTAAGGGAGAAGGACAGTGGTAGAAGAGGCTAAAGGGGATTAAATATATGGTGATAGAAGAACTGACTCTGGGTGGTGAACACACAATGCAATATATAAATGATGTATTATAGAAATGTACACTTGAAACATATAATTTTATTAACCAATGTTACTCCAATAAATTTAATAACATTTTCTGTCTGGCTTATTTCTCTTAGCATGATGATCTCAGGTTCCATCCATGTTGTCGCAAATGGCAGTATTTCATCTTTTCTTATAGCTGAATAATATTCCATTGCATATCTGTGCAGAGCTTTTTTATCCAGTTATCTATCAAAGGGCACTTGGTTGTTTTCATGACTTGGACACCGTGAACAGCGCCGTAATGCACACTGGGATACATATGTTTTTATGGACTAAGGTTTTCAAGTTTTTTTGGGTTGATATCCAGAAGGGAAATTGCTGGGTCATAGGGTGACTTCATTTCCAGTTTTCTGAGGAATCTCTATACTGTCTTCCATAGTGGTTGTGCCAATTTACGTTCCCACCAGCAATGTGCAAGGGTTCCTTTTTCTCCACAGCCTCTTCAACACTTGTTCTTTATTTTCTTGATTGTAGCCAGTCTAGCAGGTGTGAGACTTCACTCATACGTGGAATATAAAACTGAAAACAATGAAGAAACAAAATCTCATGGACATAGGCAATAGTTTAGTGGTTACCTGAGGGTAAGGGGGGAGCAGGGTAGGAGAGAAGGGAGGGGGAGCTAAATATATGGTGATGGAAAGAAAGCTGACTCTGAGTGTTGAGCATATATTGAAACTAATAGATGAAGTACTGTAGAGTTGTACACCTGGAACATATGTAATTTTCACTAACCAATGTAACCCTAATAAATTTAACAATAAAATAAATAAATAAATATAATAAAAATTAAAAATAATAAAATAAGAGGAGTAAAAATAGCAGGATTATTGTGCGGTACAAATAAGGCTAATGTATGTGAAAATGATTTTGTTGTAACAGTGAAGAAATAAACTTATTTTTATAATTTTAATAAAAATAATTATACCAAGTAAACAGAATTACTGAATTTTAAATATGAATTTTGGAGTCTGAGAAATCTGGGTCTGACTTAAAACTTCAACACTTACTACCTGTGTGACTTTGGATTAGTTTATATTTTTGAACTTTAGCTTCCTTCTCTGTAGAATAAGGGGAAATATCACCCTTTAGGTGCAAAAGTATGTGCTACTAAATAAGATTGTTTTTGAAAGTTCCTGGTGCTAAACAATGTCTCAGTAAATGTTAAAATTTTTCTGTTTCTTCTTTGTCTAACCAACTTCATTCTATTGCACTTTTTATTTTCTCATGCCATGTGTTTATTTGCAACTTGCTCTGAATATGTTTTATAGTTGTTTCACTTAAAATGCTTTGCCTTGCTGAACCTATTCTGAATTACTCATGGAAGTAGGTCATAGAGAAATATGAAAAATAACAAAATTGTGTTATTAGAATTTATACAAAATTAATTTTTTTACTATATTTAATCCTCATAACTGATAAAGAATAATATATTATTTCTCTTTTTCTTTTTCAGAGATGATGTAACTGAGACAGAGAGAAATTAATTATCTAAGAGCATAGAGCTAAATAGTACTAAAACATGTCTCAAACTCAGGTCCTCGAATATCAATCTTCATTTCTGTTATACCACTGTGCAATTGTTTTGCTTCTTGAGTACATTATTCTTTGGTTCATGTTTAGTGAATTAATATTATTTTATGTAATTGATAAATCATCTATTTCTTTCTTTGTTTCTTCTCTAGTTTCATTTCTGATGAGTTGGCTATATTCTTTTTATTAGTTTCAGGTATACAAAACTACGTAGTGATTAGACATTTATATACCTCACAAAGTAAATAACTCCAATAAGTCTATTATTACCCATTTGACAATATACATAGTTATTAAGCTATTAAGGACTGTATTTCCTAAGCTGTACTATATATCCCCATGACTATTTTTTAAATTATGTTTGACATTCAATATTATTTTAATATTAGTTTCAGGTATACAATATAGTAAGTTGGTTATTATTTTTACTCTTGTCTAATTTCTCTTTCTTTGGTGATATTTATCCTTTCTCATTGACTACTTTTCTCCAGAAAACATAATGATAAAAACTTTAAAATGGTCATAACTGAGAAACACAGAAAGGAAACTGACCCATTTAAGCTTAGTTTCTTTCAGATATGATCTCAGGATCTGGTCTTGACTTTTGGTGTGGGAAATAACATTTGTTTTTTTCTTCAGTTTTATGCATGACTCTTATCCTTGAATGTGTAGCCCTGAGTACATATATACCTTTTCCATCATTAGACAATATAGGAACACTTCATGAGGGACAATGTAGTATAGTAGAAATGACAGCAGTGTCTGTGCTAGCCCGGCCTGGGCTCAAATCCTGGATCTGCCACTTATTAGCTGTGTGACCTTGGTCAAGTTACTGTTAAATTTGCCCTTTAAAATTCAGATTCCTTATTTGTAAAATAGTGAAAGTGGTGCAGGTGTGTGTATGTGTGCTAAGTTACCTATCTTGCAGAGTTCTTATGATAATGAGATGTGATTTTATATATATTATATAGATAATATATACATTATATAATATATATACTTTATATAATATATATAACATATTACATAGTAGAATTTCAATAAATAGTAGTTTTTATTACCATTATTATTATTAGACCACACACAAAAGAATTCTGTTTAGAGTTCTTGTTCAGGTTACTATTAATTAATAGATGCATTTAGGGATGAATAAGATAGTCACCAGATTTAGAGTTTGGCCAGACCATTAACAGATTGTCAAAAGGCACAGCATCTTAGAGGTGCCCGTTGTGGAAAATCTCCATTGTTCTTTCTGTTTGGTTCCCTTTAGGGTTCAAAATGTCTTCTGCTTTGGTGGTACCATTGACTGGGTATTTTAAGGCAATTTGTAGGATTAAGCCTCTCAGTGTACCACAGCAGGTTGAGGCCTGGATGGGTCTGGTAACAATGCAACAGCTCCCATGGAGGTGGAGACTTACCTAACAACCTTTCTAGGCTCCCTTGGCTTCTCCCCCCTCCATGCCTGCCCATAACAAAGACCACTAAGTGCTTATAAAAAGGCTTGTTATGGATGAGGAATTTCATGTGCCAGTGACTTTCTGATTCACTTCTTTAATGGAAGTAAAACAAACAAAAAATCCAGAATAGGATGGGAAAATATGTAGTGAGAAAAAAGTTAAAAAAAAAATTCTGTATTTAAGAATGTGAGCAGTGCATTAGAATGGGTAGTGCCCTTCAAGATCCAGATGTATATTCATGTTGATTTCTCTATTTTTCTTTCACTAACTAGTACTCTTTTAAAGCATTTGAATCTTTCTCATTAGACTATGAGCCCCTGGAGAGATGGGGATACTTTTTCTCATCTTTGTATCTGCTTCACTGCCTAACACTGAACTTGGCATATAAAAAGCATTTAACAAATGAATAAATCTAACCCAGATATTTTCAAAATATTTGAGAGTAGGCAGTTCTTCCGCTATCGTGTAATTCAATCACTGTGACCGTTCTAGAGGTTGCTGGTTAAATTTGTCTTTTGTTCAAAATGATAATATAGAACAATAAAAAATGATGCTAAATTCCAAAAGTGCCAAGGAAGTTTAGAAAAGAGAATTATCAGCTGGGCTGAAGAAGTGAAACTAAATGATATTAGAATGAAACAGACCTGACACAGTGTTTGGCATTTCTATGACCTTGGAGATGAGTGAGACCCAGCTAATTGTGACTTTAAATCTTGCTGTATATTAAAGACACACTGAAAAGTAGAGTGTATTTAAGGCAGTGTGTAATTAAGGACTGAAAGAGATATAGTAGACTTCTAGGAGGGGGAGTCATTTCTACAGCCAGAAAGGCCAGAAAGTGCTTCCTAGAAGAGGTAAGGCTCCAAAAAACTTTAAAGCAGGGCTGTCCAACCTTTTGGCTTCCCTGGGCCATATTGGAAGAATTGTCTTGGGCCACACATAAAATACATTAACACTAACGGTAGCTGATAAGTTGAAAGAAAATTGCAAAAGAATCTCATAATGTTTTAAGAAAGTTTATGAATTTGTGTTGGGCCACATTCAAAGCCATGCTGTGCTGCATGTGGCCCACAGGCTGCAGGTTGGACAAGCTTGCTTTAAAAGGATGCTCAGGAGACCAAGACCAATAAGTTCCAGGTGAATAGAATTGGTGTTTGTGAAGGAATATTGAAGAATACACGGGGCTCATTTTGAGGACTGTGTGAGATAACTATCTGTAACAAATAAAGAAAATAGTTTTTTACTGTTTTAAGAACATTGTAGAATATAGGAAATAAAAATGTAAAAGAAAACCAGCAATGAAGAAGTATAATTTGAAATAAAAAATACAGTACTATTTAGCACTCTAAAAAATTAAATACGTAGGTATAAATCTAATAAAATATGTGTAAGACCTATATGAAGAAAAGCATGAAACTATAAAATTCTAGTGAAAGAAATATAAGAAAAACTAAACAAATGGAGAGATATTCCATAATCAGAAGTCTCAATATTGTCAAGATGTTAGTTCTTTCCAACTTGATCAACTGATTCTGTGAAGTCCCAATTAAAATCCCAGCAAGTTACTTTCTGGATATTCAAAATGTATATAGTAAGGAAGAATAAGCAAATAGATTAATGGATCAGAATAGAGCTCTCAGAAATAGACTCCTACAAATATAGTCAATTGGACTTTGACTAAGGAACAAAGGCAATGCAATGGAGCAAAGAAAGTCTTTTCAAGAAATGATGTTGAAACAACTGGACATCTATGTACAGAAAAATGAATTCAGAAACAGGACTTATACTTTTCACAAAAATTAACTCAAAATGGGCCACAGGTCTAAATATAAAACACAAAATTATAAAACTCCTAGAAGATAACTATAGAATAAAATCTAAATGACTTTGAGTTTAGTGATGACATTTTAGATAAAATATCAAAGCACAATCCACAAAAGAAATAATTAATACACTGGATGGCCTTCATTAAAATTAAATACTTTTGCTCTTTGAAAGACACTGTCAAGAGTATAAAAAAACAAACCACAGATTGGGAGAAAATATTTGCAAAATTCATGTCTAATAAAGGACTGTTATCCAAAATATACAAAGAACTCTTAAAACTCAACAAGAAAACAACCCAATTAAAAAAATGGGTGAAGGGCCTAAATTGATACCTCTCTAAAGAAGATATAAAAATGGAAAGTAAACATATGAAAAGATGTTCTATATCATATGTCATCAAGGAGATATAAATTAACACATGATGAAATACCACTTGTATACCTATCATAGTAAAAAGGCCAAAATCCAGAGCACTGAAAATACCAACTACTGGTGAGGATCTGGAACAATAGGAACTCTTATCTATTGGTGAAGAGAATGCCAAGTGGAATAGCCATTTTAGAAGACAGTTTGGTGAGTTCCTAGAAAACTAAACATGCTTTTACCATAGAATTAATCAATCATGCTCCTTTATATTGATCCAAATTAGTGGAAACCTTGTCTTAATAAAAAACTGCACACAGATGTTTATAGCAACTTTATTTATAATTATCCAAACTTGGAAGCAACCAGGATGTCCTTCAGTAGGATAAAGTGTGATATATCTAGGCAGTGCAATGTGACTCAGTGCTTAAAAAGAAATGAGTTATTAATTCATTACAAAATATGGAGGAACCTTAAATGCATATTACTCAAGTGAAAGAAGCCAATCTTGAAAAGGCTGCATACTGTATAGTTTCGACTATATGGCATTCTTGAAAAGGCAAATCATAGAGACAGTAAAAAGATCAGTGGCTGCCAGCTGTTAGGTAGTGTGAGGAGAGGGGTGAATAGGCAGAGCATAAGGCATTTTAGGGGGCAGTGAAAATATTCTGTATAATACTATAGTGATGGATACATCATTATACATTTGTTCAAACCCATAGAATGTGCAACAACAAGAGTGAACCCTAATATAAACTATATAGTCTGAGTAATAATGATAATTAATATAGGTTCATCAGCTGTAACAAATGGACGACCTAGGGTGGGGGGAATGTTGATAAGGGAGGGTATGTGCTTGTGGGCACTGGGTTTATATGGGAAATCTCTGGTCCTTTCTCTCAATTTTGCCATGAACCTAAAACTGCTTCAAAAAAAAAAAAAAAAAGCCTAT
>PVKE010046100.1:0-12379 GCA_004027555.1 Craseonycteris thonglongyai | reverse complement strand
CATGGATGGACCTAGAGACCATCTTATTAAGCGAAATAAGTCAGACTGAAAGAATCAGGAAACACGTGACCTCACTTATAGGTGGAATATAAAAGTGAAAGTAACAAAGACACAGAGACCTATGGACACACTCAATAGCTTGGTGATTGCTGGAGGGAGGGGGAGGAGGGGGGAGGGAGAGAGGGAGGGAAGGTGGGAGAGGGCACCAGCATTGTGGACACACTAAATGGTTTGGTGGTTACCAGGATGGGGGGAGGGGGGGCACAGTTGTGGGGGGAGGTGGGAGTGGGCACTAGATGTGGGGTGATGGAAGGGGAGCTGATGCTGAGTGATGGGCACATGATGCGATGCATGAATGATGTGATGTGGACTTGTACATCTGTAAACTGTCTAATTGTTACCAACCAATGTAACCTCATCAAATTTAACAATAAATTAAAACAAAAAAAACCAAAAAAAACCAAAAAAAAAAAACCTGATGATGTACAACTATGGAGACTGCTCTGCGCACACCCCCCTGCCTTCTCTCTGTCTCTATCTCTATCAAAAACAATAAAATAAATCTTAAAAAAAAAAAAAAGACAGATGATAACAAGTGTTGGCAAGAATGTGGAGATATTTAAACCCTCGTGGATTGCTGGTGTGAATGTAAAATGGTGCGATAGCTTTGAAAAACAGTTTAGCACCTCCATGAAATGTAAAATATAGAGTTAACACATGACTTAGCAATTTTGCTTCTAGTTATATATGCCCAGGAGAAATGAAATCATATACTCACACAAAAACAGGTACATAAATGTTCATAGCAGCATTAGTCACATAGCTAAGAAAGTGGAGAAACGTCAGATGTCCATCGATGGATGAGTGGATAAACAAAATGTGGTATATCCATTCATACAATGGAATACTCTTTAGCCATAAAAAGGAATGAAGTACTGATATATGGCACAAAAAGGAAACATTACGCTAAGTAAAAGAAGCCAGATGCAAAGGAATGCACAGACCACTTTTTATAAAATTTTATTTATTTGACATGTCCAGAATAGGCCTCTCTATAAAGACAAGAAATAGATTAATGGTTGCCAGAAGCTGAGCAAAATGTGGATTGACTGCCAGTGGGTACGGGGTTTCTTTTTGGGGTGATAAAAATGTTCCAAACTTAGGCGATGATGATGGTTGCACAATTCTGTGAACATCCCATTGAATTTGTGAATTTGGGTTAATTTTATGGTATATAAATTATATTCCAATAAAGATGTTTTTAAAAAGGTTTGTACACATCTCAACTAAAAATTATGTCTGTTCAACTATATACCCTTTATAGGTGAAGATGTAAAATAATAATTTATATGTTACAGATATCTTTTGTAATTAAATGCTATAGATTTGCAGGTATAAGGTCTTATTAGATGTTAATTTAAGACCAGATGCCTATTTGAAAGAAAGTTGTATATAGTATTTAATAAGCAAATCATACAGTTTAACCATATTATAATAACTCACCCAGCTTAAGGAAAGTAAGTAAGTAAATAAATAAATAGAATTTTACTGGCTCAGATAAAACTTTATTTTAATTTTTTAAAGGTTTATTGTTTAAGGGAAGGTGAGAGAGAGAGAGAGAAGGGGAGAGGGCCCAGAGCAGTCTCCATAGTTGTACATCATTAGTTGCGACATAGTTTCAACACACAGGTAGATGTGGGGGTATGCGGGCGGGAACTAAACTGGGACAGTTTAGCATATATGTTTACATGGGACAGGGCTGGGATTGGATTCCTGGGCCTTGCAGTTGCAAGGCAAGTGCTCAACCTGTTGAGCTATCCTGGCATCCCTCAGATAACTTTCAAAAGCACAGTTGGATGCAGCTGCTGAAGGAACTTCATCAGGACCCTCCAGACTCTTCATTGCTACACTGGCACCTTCCAGGTGGGGGGAAGATGGATACCTGCAGCCTCCAGACTTGTAACCCCAGTAGATGGAGCCAATCTTGTTCCAAAATTAATATGCAGAAGTGATTATCTTCCTATGTACAAAGAAAACAGAATACAATATAATGAAAACAAATCTTAACTCAAAGGAGCAGCACAATGTGAAATATATAATCAGTATATATTCAATCCTAAACTACTGAATATATGAAATAATGTGAAGCCAATGTGAAGAACACACAATTACAAGGAGAGGCAGGGAAGCTAAAAGAAGCCCTAATAAAATAGGCACAATCTCTTATTTGTAAATAGGAAGACTCAGTGTTGTAAAGGTGTCCATTGTTCTCAAATTAATCTGCAAGATAATTTACTCCCAGTCAAGTTCCCAAAAGGGGCTTTTGTGGAAATTTGACAATTTTAATGGAAATTGATAAGATTATTCCTAAATTCGGCTGAATGAAAGAAATGTAAGAGAATAACTAAGTGACAATGAAGCACATTAAGGAAGGCTTTGCTGTCCCAGAAAGATCAAAGATTTAAGTGTAGAAAATAATATAAAACTGTTGGACCATCAGAAGACTATATTGATGAATATTTTTATAATCTTAACTTGGAATAGGCTTTCAAATGCATGAAAAGAAACCAAAAATGACAAGGGAATGAGACACACTTTCTTCTATGAAAATAAAATTTTGTGTGTGTGAGAAAACAAAATTATTATGAATCAAATCAAGAGGGACATGAGACATTGGGGGAATACACCACTGAGACCGACCTCAGCTGAGTCTTCTGATTGGTGATCATTAAGAAACGAGCTTGATTTTAAATCCTGGTTCTATAGCTTCCTGCTTGCTTTCTTTGAACACAGTAACTGTCGTTACCTTCTAGAGTTGTGTGGATTAAATGAAATAACATGTTTGTTTTTGTTATTCCAAATGTACACACAGCATTCTTACAAATAAAAAATCATATAGGAGGAAAAAAAACAACAACAGAAAATGGGGAGGCAACATAGACAGGAATTCAAAGAACAGATGGATCATGAGACTATTCGAAGATGATTGACATGACTAATAAAGAAACAAACAAAATTCAAATGTCCCACTGATAATGTTCTATGTGAGAGAGGATGTGGGAAAACAGGCTTTTAGATTCCTTTTTTTTTTAAAGGTTTATTTTATTGTTTTTTGACTGATACAGACAGAGACAGAGAGAAAGGGGAGGGCCCAGAGCAGTCTCCATAGTTGTATATCATCATTTTTCAACATGGTTTCAGTCCACACAGGTGGGCGGGGGCCACACAGGGCTGGGGGCCTCCCACATGGGAGGCATGCCCCCTCAAGCCAGGGGTTGAACGGAGGGTGGGTGAGAACCAAATGGGGGTCTCCTGCATGAGAAGCACACCCCAGTTTAGCACATGAGTTTGCACGGGCCAGGGCCGGGATTCGATCCTTGGTCCCTGGGGCTGCAAAGTGAGTGCTTAAGCCGCTGAGCCATCCCAGCTTCCCTTAGATTCTTTGGTAGAAATGTAAATTGGTTCAACTTACATAGGAGAGAAATTTGGCCCTTGCTATTTATTAAATATGCTTTCCTTTGTCCAGTCCAATCCCCACAGAATCTCCTGATTCTGCACATTAAAAAAACAAACAAAAAACAAACCTGGAGGAAGAGTATGGAGCTAACTCCCCCACGCAGTGACCCCTGCAGGCCTGAACCTCTCTCTCTGCTGCCTCCCCAGGGCTTTCTGTACAGGGCCTTGGGCTTCACCTTGGCCATGGGCCTGGAGGCCGACCGGGTGGAGGTGCTACTGCTGGAGCTTCTGTACAAGACAGACTATGGCAATGACTTCGACCGGGAGGTGAGGGTGCCCTGTAGTCCCCTCTGATCTGCCAGAGTCCTCAGGACCCTCAGGGAATAGGGCGCGTGCCTGCCTGCCTGCGTGTGTGCTTGCACACGTGTGCCTGTGTGTGCGTGCATGCACATGTGCGTTCTTGTTTGTGCACGTGTGCATGTGCATGTATGGGGGCTCCTCCCCTGCCCCCTGCCTAGCCCCTCACCCCAGCTGGCCGGGTCTCTCTGCAGGGCGTGATCCTGTGCTTTGGCCTGTGTGCCCGGGGCCAGGCGACCACGGTGCTGAGCGTGCTGCACGACTTTGAGGAGAAAATCCAGGAATCGGAGCAGTCCTGGCAGATAGGCGCTTGGCGGGTGAGGCACCTTGTTCCACAACCAGGCCTCCCAGGCCCTCGTAGAACAACAGCGCTCTCAGCACCCAGCCAAGGTTCTTACCCGGCAAGAAATCCCCCTGCACTTCTGTTGCAATGACCAAGGCTGGAGGCTGGGTCAGCTAAAGAACACAGGGTGGGCCTTCCCAGGACCCCGTATTGCAGAGGAGTCCCAGCCTCCTGCTACTCACAATGCAGGGTCCCAGGCCTCACCCAGACCCAGGGGGCCTGAAGGAGCTGCAGTTCTTTCCCCATGCTGGGAGCTCAGCCTCACTGAATCCATAGGGTTGGGGTGGAGGGGCCATAATGCCCACTGTTGTGCAAGTGAGAACCCCAAAGCTTGCTCACAGGCGTAGAGCTGGAGCCAGGCAGCCCCTGGCTGGCCTCTGGTCAGACTCCCTGCCCCCGGGTGGGCACCATGGGCTGACTGAGCCCAGAGTGGGCAACCATCCGACGCCATCGCTGCCTCAGGCTTTGGCCTTGATCTTGGACCCTTGCCCTGGGGGTCTGGCAGGTTGGACGGAGAGAACCCAGAGTGTCCCAGGCTTCCGTCCCAGCTTCTCCACAGAGCAGGATGTGAGACCTGGATTGCTACGTGCAGCCTGGCAGAACTCGGACACCCCAGTCCCCTTCCACATTGGGTTTGGTGGCATCTAGCACCTCCTCCCAGGAGAGCAGGGCTGAGGCTTTCTGCTCCCATCAGATCCCCAGCATCTGGAGAGCTCCTGGCCCAGAGCAGGTGCCCAGCAGGTGGGGGTATGAGGGAGCTGACAGCCAGCCCCTGCTCAGGGCTGTTCTGCACGAACCACCTGCTCATAGCCAATGGTGGTCTGACTTGCTCACACTCTGCACCCCGGGCCCGCACGCTGCTCAGTGAACTGCTTAATGGATGCATGGATGAGTATTGCAGGCACCTTCAGTGGGCTCAGTGGCTGTTTTGGTCTTGTGATCAGAGGCAGCCAGGCAGACCCTGCTCCATCCCAGAGGGGCGAGGTCCGCCGTTCACGGCCACCGAGTGGCTCCCCCTTCTCACTGGCCTTGCAGAAGGACCATCCCTGGAGGCGGGCGACGGTGAAGAGCGCCCTCATGATGATGTACAGCTGTGTGGCCACACACTGCCACCCTCAGATGCTCCTCACCCATGCGGACATTCCCATCGCCGCCAAGATCATTCACCACTACACCAGCAGCTGCCAGGTACGCCCAGGATGCCACATGCCCACAGCCAGTGCCCGGGGGATGCCCTCCTTGTGCATCATTTTCTGGGTGCTGGTGAAGCCTGGAGTTGCACCCAGGCGGCCCAGGGCCCACGTAGAGACATCCAGGAGTCCTACCTGACACCCAGCATTTGGGACGCCCCTTGGCACCCCCTGTGCTAGTCTGTGCTGCAGGGAGGGGGCAGCCCTTTCCCTGAGTGCCGGGAGGGCTGAGCATGTGTCCCCCGATGTCACAGGATGAGCCCCCTTTTTCTCAGCCTCTCTCCCTCCCTCTAGCCTCACTTCTGCCCCCTGCCCTGCCCCCAGACACCTGACCCAAGCCCTTTCAGAAGGGACAAGAAGTAGGGTCATCGTCTGAAAAGCAAAGGGACTGCGAGGAGAACACACAGGGAATAAAGCACACATTATTCTATCATTATTGTTTTTTAAAAATTGTGGTAGAGATACACATCGCATGACATTAGTCATCATTGGTCATGAACCATATTTTAATTAGTCGCTAGCCATTTTTTAAATGTTTTCTTTTTTAAAGATTCTTTTATTGTTTTGAGAGAAGGTGAGAGAGAGAGAGAGAGAGAGAGACAGACAGAGACAGAGAGAAGGAGGGAGGGCCCAGAGCAGTCTCCACAGTTGTACATCATTAGTTATGATATAGTTTCATTCCACACAGGTGGGTGTGGGGCCACGCGGGACCGAACTGAACGGGGGGGCCTTCCTCGTGGGAGGGCCGCCATCTGGCAGTTACTAGTTGCACCGTGGTTCAGCGCATGGGTTTGCATGGGCCGGGGCTGGGACTCAGTCCCTGGATCTTGTGGTTGCAAAGCAAGCACTCAACCTGTTCAGCTACCCTGGCATTCCCAGTCACTGCCATTCTGAAGTGTCATTAAGCACAGTCACTAACCATTCTGAAGTGGCCTGAGGCACAGTCACTCACCATTCTGAAGTGGCATTAACTAAGGTGACCAGACGTCCCGCTTTTGGCGGGACAGTCCCGATTTTTAACAATTTGTCCCGTGTCCCGCAGCGTTTTAAAAAAGTCCCGATTTTTGGAAAGAATGCACGACAAGCTAGGGAACGGCGGGAGATAGACCCAATTTTTAATCAAGAACCCCCTCCCCCCTGGTCAATGGTGTCCGGCTTTACCAATATTACAATCTGATCACCTTACATTAAGCACAGTCCCTCACCATTCTGAAGTGGCCTGAGGCACAGTCCCTCACCATTCTGAAGTGGCCTGAGGCACAGTCCCTCACCATTCTGAAGTGGCCTGAGGCACAGTCCCTCACCATTCTGAAGTAGCCTGAGGCACAGTCCCTCACCATTCTGAAGTGGCCTGAGGCATAGTCTCATTGTGCAGTCAGCACCACCATCCCTCCGCAGAGCTCTTCCTCTTGTGAAACTGGATGCTCTGCACCCATCAAGCCGCCTGTCCCCCATGCCCTCAGCTCCTGGCACCCACCACCATACTTGCAGTCTCTGTGAATGACTACTCCACGTCCCTCAGATGACACAGTATTTGTCCCTTTGTGTCTGGCTGATTTCAAGGCGCATACATGCCCTCAGGGTTCATCCACATTGTAAAGCAAATATGATTTCATCTCAAGAATGTTCTGCCTCTTCGGGGATACACGGGGCTCGGTGACCCTGGTGCATGAAGCTGCCCACTGACCAGCTCTGCTGCTGCCCTGGGCACAAGTGTGGGGGCCCGGGGGCGGCAGCCTCTTCCGAGGAGCTCTGAAGCCTGGCCCACGCCCCTGCCATTGGCAGCTGCGGTCAGGTAGCTGAAGGACACAGTGAGGCCGCCGGTCTCTCCGAGAGCCTCTGCCATGGACTCGTCCTCCGCGTAGGGGAAGGAGCGTGCTTGTGCGGCGGCCCGGTCCAGGCATCGGGGCTGTGGCTCAGGGCCCCGGATCCCTCACAACCCGCTCCTCCCTCCCCCTTGTCTTGGTCTGGGCACAGGACATCTACCTCAAAATGGCCTTCCTGAAGAGTGCAGTGCAGGTCACCAGGGCCATCAAAAACATCAAGGACCTGGAGGACTTTCAATTTGCCCAAAAGACGACTCTGACAGCCATCATAGGGGTGAGCGGGTGGGAGCCCCCGGAGGTTTGGGGTCTAACTCTGCTGACTGGCTTCTACCTTGCCAGAGGTTTCCAGAGTCCCTGGGGGTGTCTGAGGGACATGGAGGCTACGGGGGTCTCTGAAGCCCTTTCCTGTCTCAGTTCTGCTTTTATCCCCCTGTAGGAGTTCTGACTATGACACTCTCATATCCGATGAGGGGTTTCATGTCCCGGAAACACGTGGTGCCCCTGAGGTGCCTGGCTTGGGGCTGGCAGGCAGAGGTCTACTGGGTCGGTCCTGCTGTAGCCCCCATGTTTCTGCCTAGAAGGGGCCTGGGGGGGGAGGGGTCTGCTGTGGGCGGGACTTATAGCTACTTTTACATAGAACTTGGGTGAGATCTAGAAAGTGTCAACTGTCCAAAGGCAAGAAGCAGTGACAGGGATCTGATAGTTTGTGGGACAATCCGTATCCCAGTCCCCAGACCTTGCCACGCCCTTGGGATGCCTTACTCTGGAGGCAAGTGAGATGTGGGTGGAAAAAGAGGTGCTGAGAAGGAAGGGGACATGCAATAGGCTCCCGCTTAGGCCCAGAGCTACACGCGTGTCATTTCATGCCAGCCTGGCACAGCCCTGTGGAACAGGCCACCGGTCCCCACTTTACATGCCAGGGGACTTGGGCTCACTCAGGAGAAGTTTGCCCCAGGATATGGCAGGCCTGAGCCGAAGCACAGGGCCATCTGGGGCCCCATGCCTTCCACCAGCTTTTTCTCCCACCCCGAAAATGTCAAAGGCCACACAATCCTAAAGCTGTCAGTTCTTCCTGGCACTGACACTGGGAAGTGCTGCTGCCATCAGGGACACTGTGGGTCAAGGGCCCCTCTGCTGCTGGACTGGGACTCCACGTGGCCTGGCCACTCACTGCCCTGCTGGGTCTGTCAGGCGATCATCAAGGCGGAACCGACCGACAACCTGGTTTCTCCCGTGCGAACCATGGCAATGGATGCCCTCACGCACCTGAGGTGAGCCGGCCCCTGCCTGTGCCCCAGGGACCCTCCTGGGTGAAGGCAAACTCTGAGACCACCCCTCAGTGCTTCTTGGGGGGTGTCCCTCCTCTACCCTCCCCACCACTGTAGCTCCCAGGTCAAGGAGCCATCCTAGAAGGTGGGGTTTGTTTCTACCAGCTCTTCTCCATAATTCTCAACAATACTCCAAGCTGGGCTCTTCTCATGGATCGGGAGGTGGCTAGCAGGTGGGTGGGCTTCTCTTCAGTCCATTAGGAGATGTTCTGAGCAAGAAATCACACAGCGACACTGAACAGCGGGGGCGCGACATCCTTCCAGTTGGGTTGAGCTCAGTCAAGGAATTTATTGATTGACATGAGATTGATACAATTAATATGAGGATTATAAGACTTATCATATAAGTAACAGAAGACCTGGGGTTGCCCTCCTGGATACGTCCACCTGCTTGTGGGGAGGGGAGGGTGGGAAGAAGCTGTGTTTATAAAATTCGTGTTTGAAAGGGTTGGGTTGGCTCTAGGAATTCTTCAAGTTGGGGCAGATCTAGCATGTGAACTCATAGCAGAACTACCCGTTGCTTTAAGGGGCAGCACGCAGACAGCTTCTAAGTAAATTTCTCAAACACCCCTTCAGGGACTTGGAGAGAAGATGAACGCATATATAGGACTTAGAGGTCAGAGCTGAGTGTAGGTGAATAGCAACAACAAAATCTAAGACCAGAAAAGAGGGCTACCTATAAGACATGATTCAGGGGGGGCTACAAAGAGGAGGTGGCCAAAGGAGTTTGACTTCTGACCTGCGCTTAAGCAAAATAGCTGGATTTTGGGTAGGAGCCAGAAGGTCCCAACAGACCAGAACCCTTTTGGGGGACAGAACTCTAAAGTTTAAGCAGAATGGTGGCTTCCAATTCTGAATGGACGATAGAGTCAGTGGGGCAGGGGATACTTTTCACAATACGGATACCCTGACCCCATACCAGACCTTACAATAAGGATTCCTGATGCCTGACATGGCTCCCTGGTCCTTAGGAAGCTCTCCGGGTGACTCTAATGTGCTTGATAACTATTGATGAAAGATAGAAGAAGAATGAGCTAGGTGTACCAAGTAGCTACCGACCACCCGGGTGGGTTTATTAGACCACAGATAGCTTCCCCCCCCCCCGCCCCCGAGGACCTGACTCAGTAGCTCCGAGGTGGGACCATAGAATTTGCATTTCCAATAAGCTCCAAGGTGATGCTGCTGCTGGTCCAGGTGTTACACTTGACCCCTGCCTGGGCCAGGACCAGCCTGGGAGGCAGAGTCCATGGTTGTGGTCAGAGAGGAGCAAAGGAGTGCCTCTGAGCAGGAGAGGGGCAGGGTTAGAGCAGGCAACAAGGAGGACAAGTGACCTTGACCCCTGAGTCTCCCCTTCAACCACAGACAGTCATTGGATACTGATGGCTGGGCCGAGTCAGGGTCCCTGGGAGGGTGCACGCTGAACCCTCAATCAGGGAAGCTGGCCTTTGCCTTTCTCTGTGACATGGCGCCACACTCCAGAGAGGATAGGGTCTCAACTCCCCACTGACCACTCCTCTTGTCAATTTTTCTTTCCCTAGCAAAGTGAAGCCTTTCTACTCCACAGAGGAAAATAGTGAGCTGATGGATATCAGTATACACTCTTTAATTTCCCTCCAACCCCCAGGAGAGGCAAATGAGCCCATTAAGGTAGGTCCTTCTGCACCACCTCATTTTCTGGGTCAGGGCTTGGAAGTTGTATTAACATGGGCAGTGCCGAGAGCCCACCATCTTGAACCACTTGTGAATGAGGCAGCAAAGTGTGTCAGGCTCCGTTAGTAAGTGCAAGGTAATGCTCACGGCTGTAACAGATAAACCCAGAAATCTTCATGGTGTAGCAAGATGAAAGTTCTTTTCACATCAAGGAATGTTCAATTGGAGGTGGGGGTGGGGATGGAGCTGGTTACACAATTATTCAGGAACCCTGCCATCTTCATGCATGACTCCAAAGGTCCCTGGAGGTGCTGATATATCCAGCCTGGACCCAGAGAGTATGAAGAATTTATGAACCACTTTGCCCACCTCCCATTGGCCAGAACTCAGTCACATGGCTCCACCTAGATGCAAGGGGTCCTGGGAAATGTAGTTCCTGACTGGATGACGTTTTTCCCCCAGGAACCCTGTAGGAATAAAGGAGGCTGAATCTTTTTGTGGTCAGGTAGCCATCTGTGCCTCCCGGGCCTGGCCCTGGGTGAAGAGCCAGGAGAAGTGGCTCTGGGAATTCACTTCCCTCCTTTGTAAAATGGGTTCCTCTTAAGAGGTTGTCCTGTAGGTCACGTGAGAAGAGAAGGGGGAAGACCTCAATTTCAGCAGAAGTAAAGGGGTGATTCCCTAACTGTCTCACACTGTGCGCTGCTTCATGGCTGCCCTGCTGTCCCCTCTGTTGTCATAGACCCTGTACACGAACGCCCTACACGCTCTGGAGCAGCTGATGGAGGGTCTGATGCACAGGCAGCTGGACCCCAAGGGGCTGCAGGAGATGGTGCACGTGAGCTGTGGGCTGGGGGGCCCAGCCAGGGAGGAGCTCCCTGCCCAGAAAGCTGGGGCCAGCCTCCCTGTGGGAAACAGGGGTCTGGGTTAAAAATGGTTTGGGTAGTTCTATTCAGGTATAATTTTACATTTGCTGGAAAAATGACAAGAATAGGACAAAGAACTCCTGTTGCATCCAATTGTCACATCTTGTTAGTCTCCTTCATTCTGGAATAATTCCTCAGTCTTTCTTTGTCTTTCATAGTCTTGTTATTTTTGAAAGGATACTGGTAGTTTATTTTTAAATTAGGTTGCTTGCTCTCTTATTATTGATTTTTCAAAGTTTTTATATACTCTAGATCAAGGGTTCCCAACCTTTTTATACCCTAAGGCACATTCTAAAATATCGGTAGGGCGGAGGGCACCAGCTATTTCTAAGGATATTTATTATTGAACACGAATAAAAAATAATAAACAAAAATAATTTAAAAATAATAAATTTATTGTACAAATTATATACACACAAAGAAACATATATACAAAACGTAATACAAAGTAAATAAAAAACACACATATAATAAAATCATTTAAAAAAACATAAAAGAAAACATAAAAATACCAATCTGTCAGTGTGATCTTTGGCATTGCATTTCACTGGCCAGTGCCTCGTAATTAGGAGAGTATGGCGACAACCCTGTTAGCAAACAATTATTAAGATGCTCATCAGTAAGTCGAGATCTATATCGTGATTTTATTAAATTCATGTTTGAAAACAAAGATTCGCATAAATACTTTGACCCGAAAAACGATTTGATTTTATATGCCGCTTTTTTAAAAAATGGGAACCTTTCTTTGTCAACTATGTTCCATAAGTCCTTTGATACTAAGGATTTTAGTAAAATATCGTTCTTAAGGTTCAAAATTTCTAACTCTAGTTCTTCTGCTTTCCCCTGAACAAGGTCTGCAATACATGCAGCTAGTTCTATTACATTTATTTGGCAAGTAAAAGGATTGATACTGAAGGAGACAATTGGCTCGATATTTGTAAACTGCAGAAATCTCTCTTCAAACTGTTTTTGAAGCACTTGCAGGGTCTAAATAAATGACACGTTTAATTCATTGTTACCTAGCATTTTCCTCATATATGGGAAGTGCATGAGAGACTTGATATGCAGATGTGATATCAACAAAGTCAATTTCACTTTAAATGCATATACAGAGCTTATCATTTCAGCTATATTTTTGTCTTTTCCCTGCAACTCCAAATTGAAAGAATCTAATTTTTCCATGGTGTCAGCAAGAAAACCCAAATCCACCAGCCAGCAAGAGTCTGTTAGTTCATCCTAATTTTCATTTTTATCATGTATAAATGTTTTTATTTCTTCAATTAAGTTCACAAATCTTGTAAGAACT
>PVKE010046099.1:0-12393 GCA_004027555.1 Craseonycteris thonglongyai | reverse complement strand
CTAGTGGGTTTGTTGTTTGAACAATTTTTCCAGATTATTTAAACAGTCCTTGGGTAATGCATGCTTTCAAGATTTCAAATAAATCGTAGCCTTGTCTGCTGTTATTTTATGGCTAATGAGACAGGGGTGGTGAGGGATGTAAAACACAAGAGAAATACCTATTTTTGAAAGGTTCTTGTGGTTTTCTATACAATTAAGATGGAAAGTGTTTGCTCTTTGGTCTTATTCAGAGTTTCAGGTGTGTCCCCAGGATATTGGGCATGAATAGGTAAAATAGTAACAACCTAAGTTACACACTGGCTACAGAGGACTATATCAATCATGGAGATCTAGTTAGAGTTTAGACTGTAGAAAGAAAGGAATCTTCTCAATTACTAGAATTTAAACTTTTACCATAGCTTTTGGAAAAAGAGAGTTCTAAAACCCAAATGACAATAACAAAAACAGAGTAGCTGGGGTGAAGAAATAGAAAATGCTATTCCATAACCATTTAAAAAACAAACAAACAAAAAAACAACTAGTACTGATTTACTGAGCATTTATATATGCCAGGCAATGTTGTAATCACTTATCTTATTTCTTCGAATCCCAAACACTTATGAAGAAGGTACTATTATAAGCACCATTTTACAAAGTAAGAAACTGAAGCACAGGAAGATTAAGTACCTTGTCTATGGTCATATAGCTATTATTTCAGCTAATAAGTGAAAGAATTGAATTTAGATTTAGGCATTTTGGCTCGAGAACCAATATTTTGGTGGGCCCATTGTGAAAAATAAAGCCTTCAACTGAAATAGTTTGAACAAACTCAGCACTTAAAATCTATACTTGGAGAATGTTTGTAAATAAAAGCTAGGCATGAAAAGTAAGAATTTTCAATGAAAGTAAAGCCACCCTTTGGAACTGGTATTTCAGAATAACAACTAGAAGCATATAAACCGATTAGTACCACTGGTGCAGGGATAGGATCCATTTCTTAACATGAGATACTAAAACTTGGAAATCACTGTATGTCTTTGCTAAATACACAGGCAAGTAAGTTATCAATTTTATTGGTGGAAGAGGTAATGGGATGGGAAGAGCAATGGGACAGACAGGAAGGAAGGGGACAGGCAGTTACAGTAAATTGTTGGCTTTGGTAAGTTGCACATAGAACAATCTAGTCAGAAATTCTTTTAGAAGAAACATCAAACTGGGTGAAAACTATCTGATGTTCAGAATCAAAATTCTAGCACTCAATGTGAGCAAAAATAGACAAAAAATACCCCTTACAAAATTCTGATTAGAAGGTAATATTTTGGACTGTGGGTATGTCATGCTACACAATAGATAAAAGAAGCAGAATGATTCATCCATCTAAAAGATTGGAGTCCAAATGTCATAGAAGTTAATAAGAATCATTTTAAGGATAATAATCTTTTTCTGATAAGGTTCTCAAGCAATTAAGATTATTTTTTAATCAGCTGGCTAAGAAACAAAGATATCTCAGTTTTGAAAAGCAAGGGCTAATAAAACTGGTCTAATCCTCAAATGTCAGGTTGAGGTCCAACCATTAAGAATATGTGGGTGTCTAGAGTAATGATACAAGTTCTTCAGATAGAATTGAGTTCCCACAGGGTTTAGGTTTTCGAGCACCTATATGGGAACTACCATTATATTAGAATAATGAAGTTGAGATCAAACATTTGGCAATGGTTTCTCTTAGATCTTCATGCATTTTCTGAGATTCATTATTTATTTCAATTTCTCAATGTCCCCTCCAAAATTATATGTAGCCGTGCTTAGCATATTTTGATGTATTATTTTTATTTGTAGGGATAACATATTATTACATTACTGTAGGTTTTATATCTTTATATAAAAGTAAAAATGTATTTTAGGTAAGATGTGCTTCCAATTTTTTTTTTAAGCAACAGATGCTTTGGTACTAACTGTAGAGTATACAAATAAAAATTATGCCTAAAATATAATTATAAATAGTAGATGAAAAGATGATATTATTATGTTTGTCATAAACTCATAAATGTTTTGTCAGAAACTTTTGTTTTTTTTTAAATTTACACAATAGCAAAACAAAAAGGCAACCAAATTAACATTTTGTCAACTTAAATGTTTAAGAGAACTCTTAGAAATATCCCAGAACCAGAAAATTAAATAAAACACTTCATTAAAATAACATTGGATTTTATATTAAAATTAAACATTATTCAATTGCTTTCATCATGATATAGTTATCTTTGTTTTCCATAATAAATCTTTCATATATACAGAAAAATAAAGGTTTGTTCATTTAGTTTGAGTAAATAATTTTTTGTCAGCAACATAAAAGTGAATAATTTAAATTGCTATAGCTTAAAATTTCACTTTTGAATCTCTACACAGCATTTACCTGGTGGAAGATTTCAAAAAATAAAACTTTAGGAAAATTTTTAGTACTAAAATACAAGGTAATTCTCATATGTCTATGTCCCAGGATCACATTCTTGAATAGCTTAGCAGCTAGCTGAAAAATAAAACATTTGTGGTGCTTTTTTGTGGCGGTACCAAGAGAAAAATCAAAGGAAACATTTGTTTCCTTTGCTTTTCTACTTGAATATGTTTGGATATTGGTGCTCTGAACATATTTGTATATCCTAGATGTCATTCTGTCTCTTGGAACTTAACAATACAGACAAGATTAGCTCAAACCCAACTTTTATCTTTTGAAGAAAGTACAATTTCTTTCTTAAAACTAGTTCAAATTTCTATTGGTGCATATGATTTTAGGATCACTTCTGGCTCCTACTCCCTGCCTCTATAGAATTCTTGTGTTTCAGTCTTTTTCGTTCAGAGTTCTTTACCTTTGTTCTGATGTTTACTATAGTGAGAATTCATCCCATTTCCATTACTGCAGATTACACTGAAATAAAAAATTGTAAAGATGTATTATGAATAACTGATGCCAATGAATTGGATAACCTAGATGAAGTAAACACAATTCCTAGAAATATAAAACCACTAAGACTGAATCACAAAGAGACAAAAATATCTGAATAGATCTATAACCAATATTAAATAATATTAATATTATTTAATATCAATATTAATAATATTAATATTAATAATATACAGTATAATTATTATATTAATAAAATTATTATAATATAATATAATAATATTAATAATATTGATATTAATATTAATAATATAAATAATATAACTAATATTAAATAATATTAAATAGATCTATAACTAATATTAAATCAGTAATCAAAAATCTCTGGACAATGGAAAGCCATGGACCTGATGGGTTTCATTGGTGAGTTCTACCAACCATTTAAAGAACTAACACTGGGGAAGCCGGGATGGCTCAGTGGGTTAAGCGTTCACTTTGCAGCCGGGACCGAGGATCGAATCCCGGCCCCGGCCCGTGCGGACCCATATGCTGAACTGGGAGCTCCCCCAGTTCAGTTCTCTCTCTGTCTCTGTATCTCTCTCTGTCTCTCTGTCAAAATAAATAAATAAAAATATATATAAAAAAAAAAAGAAAAAAAAAAGAAAATGTTAAAAAAAATAAAAAAATAAAAAAATAAAGAACACCAATATTTTCCAAACTATTCCAAAAAATTGAAGAGAAAGTAACATTTACTAATTCATTCTATGAGGCCAGATTTGCCAGGATACTAAAACCAAAGACTTTACTTGAAAAACCATTAATTAAATAAATTTTAAAATTCTAGATTAATAAACTCTATGAACTTTGACACTAACATCTTCAACAAAATACTAGCATACTAAATTCAACAGTAATAAAAAATATTATAGGACCATTGTAAGCAAGTGGCAATAATTTCTGAAATGCTAGGATGATTCAAAATATAAAAATAGACTGATTTAACAAATTCCTTTAACAGAATGGAACAACCCTACATGATGCTCTCAGCTGATACAGATAAAGTATTTTATAATATGCAACACTACATAATAAAAAAACCCTCAAAAACAGGAATACAAGAAAAAATTCTCAACATAATAAAAGCCGTATATTAAATACACACTGCAAACATCATACTCAGTGGTACAAAACTGAAAGCTCTTTCTCTAAAATAATCTTTAATCACCTTTGTCACTTTCTCAACATAGTATTAAAAGTCTTAGCCATAACAAGTAGGTTAGAAAAAGAAATCTACATTAAATAAGAAAAAGTAAAATTATCTGGTTACAGATGACATGATCTAATTACGTAGAAAACCATAAAGATTCAACAACAACAAAAATATCTGTTACCACAATTTGGCCACTGTGAACAGTGCTGCCATGAACATTGGGGTACATAACAAAGCATCCTTTGATAGATGACAGAATAAAGAAGTTATGGTTCATTTACACAATGGAATACTACTCAGAGATAAGATGAAATATAGCCATTTGTGACAACATGGATGGATCTTGAAACCTTTTTATTAAGCGAATAAGTCAGACTGAAAAAACTCAAGAAACATATGACCTCACTTACAGGTAGAACATAAAACTAAAAGTAACAAAGAAAAAAAAACACAACTCATGGACACAGTCAACAGTTTATTGGTTACCTGAGGGTGGGTGGGAGAGCAGTGGGAGGGTGGGCGTAAGAGTAGGGAGGGAGCATCAAATATATGGTGATAGAAAGAGAGCTGATTCTGGGTGGTGAGCACATAATGCAATGCATAGACATTATAATGTAGAATTGTACACCTGGAAACAATGTAATTGTTACCAACCAATGTCACCCCAATAAATTTAACAATAATAAAAATTTACTTTTAACTCCTCAAAAAAATGTATCTATCTATCTATCTATCTATCTATTTATCTATCATCTATCTATCTATCTATCTATCTATCAGCACTAATAACTCATCAGGGTAACAGAATACAAAGTCAACACAAATATTGGTTATATTTCTATAACCAATAGAATAACATATGAATAATTTAAAAATGAAATTAAGAAAATAACTTCATTCATAATAGCATCAAAATGGAAGCTGGGACGGCTCAGAGGGTTAAGTGCTTGCTTTGCAGTCCTGGGGACCGAGGATCGAATCCTGGCCCTGGCCCATGTGGACCCATATGCTGAACTGGGGTGTGCTTCCCATGTGGGAGCCCCACCAGTTCAGTTCTCAGCCCCCCACCTGACTTGAGGGGACATGCCTCCCCTGCAGGAGGTCTTCAGCCCAGTTCCTACCCTGCATGGCCCCTACCTACTTGTGTAGGATAAAACCATGTTGAAAACTGCTGATGTACAACTATGGAGATTGCACTGGGTCCTCCCCTTTCTCTCTGTCTCTCTTTGTCTCTATCTCTCTGTCTCTGTCAAAAACAATAAAATAAACCTTAAAAAAAAACAACCAATAGCATCAAAATGCATAAAATATCTAGGAATTAACCAAGAAAGTGATGATAAAAATGTACAATGAAAAATATAAAATATTGATGAAAGAAACTAAAGAAGCAGTAGATAAATGAAGAGACACCCCATGTTCATGAACTAAAAGACTTAGTAATTTTTAGATGTCAAAACAACCCAAAGCAATTTGCAAATTAAACAAATCGCTAACAAATTCCAAATGGTATTTTTGCAGAAATAAAAAAATAAACTCTACAATTTACATGGAAATTTAAGAGACCCCCTACTAGCTAAAACATTTTTAAAAATAATGAAGTTGAAGAAATCACACTTTCTGATTTCAAAACTACTACAAAGCTACAGTTCTCAAACAGTGTGGTATGAAAGATGGACATATATACTCCAGAATACATTCCTAAAATATTAATCCTGTGTATATGGTCAAAACTCTTCAAAGAACAGTCTTTTCAACAAGTGGTGCTTAGAAAACTGGAAATTGACATACAAATGAATGAAGTTGAACCCTTAACACCAGTATGAAAATTAGCTCAAATGAATCAAAGATATAAATATAAAAGCAAAGTTTACAGTTCTTAGAAACGAATGTAAATCTAAAGCTTTGCAACACTGGATTTGGCAAGATTTTTTGGACTGACACCAAAAGCATAGATAATAAAAGTAAATATAGATAAAGTTGACTTTATTAAAATTAATAACTTTGTGTACAACAAAGGATACTATCAACTGTGTAAAAAGGCAAACTACAGAATGGTAGAAAGATCTGCAAATGATATATAATTGATAAAAAATTAACAAACAGCATATATGAAGAACTAATTTACTAAAATTCAATACAACAAAAAGCAAACCACCTGATTCCAAAACGAGCAAAGGACATAAATAAATTTTCCTTCATGAATATCCAAATGACCAATAAACCTATGAAATGATGCCCAACATCTTTAATTGTTAGAGATATGCAAATTAAAACTCAAATAAGACTCCATTCACACCCATAAGAACGATATTATTAAACAAACAAACAAACAAACAAACAAACAGTACATGCTAGCAAGGATGTGGAGAAACTGGAATCCAGTGCATTTTTGGTAGGACTGTCAAATTAAATGGTATAGCCACTGTAAAAAATGGTATGGCTGTTCCTCCAAAAACTAAAAATAGAATTACCATATTATCTAGCAATTTTACTTCTGAGTATATAACCAAAATAACTGAAAGCAGCATCTCAAAGAGACATTTGTATACCCATGTTCATAGCAGCATTAATTACAATAGCTAAAACATGGAAGCAATCCAGTTGGCTTGTCTGAGAGATAAATGGATAAGCAAACTATGGTATGCACATACAATGAATATTATTCAGACGTAAAAGTGAAGGAAATTGTTACAACATGGATAAACCTTAAGGACATTATGCTAAGTGAAATAAACCAATCACATAAAGAAAAACACTGTATGATTTCATTTATATGAGATACCTAGAGTAGTCAAAATTATAGACACAGAAAGTAAAATGATGGTTTCTAGGAGTGAGGGAAGAGAAAAAAGGAGAGTTATTGTTTTTGAGTACTAAGTTTCAATTTTTCAAGATGAAAAAAGTTCTACAGATGGATGGTGGTAATTGTTTCACAACACAATGAATGTTCTTAAACCATTAAAATATATGCTTAAAATGATAAACATAGTAAATTTTATGTTATGTTTATTTTAGCACAGTAAATATTAAAATTTTCACTGATTGGCTGGTGGAGAATAAACAAGGCCTTTAGAATAAAAAAACATTGACTGTAGATCCATCTTCTATATTTGTTTTATTAGAAAGCTTAGAATATATTTTGTTTTCTCAAAAATTCGAAAAATACTTCATGTTTTTGTAAGATTATAATTTTTATCAATTTATACTCTTATGAGATCTTCCAAAGAATTACAGCTGTGCACCACATAACATTGCAATCAACGACAGACCACATATGCAACAGTGGTTCCATATGATTATGTACATAGCTTGGGTGTTTACCAAGCTATACTATCCAAGCTTGTGTAAAAACACTCCATGTTTGCACAACAATGAAATCACCAAATAGCACATTTCTTAGAACGTATCCCCATTATTAAGTGGTGCATGACTGTATAAGGAAATACATAATTGTTTCACAATCAATTTAGTTTTTGTTTCATGTATGATTTAAAAAAGTGAAATAGTACAAATATTTCATATTTTGAAAATAAAAGATTTTAATGAATTAAAAATTAATTTGTGATTTAAAATATTTTAGCTAGCTATTGATATAGATTTTCATTTGTGTAGTTAGTTGGCTTATGGTCTACATTTTAATAATTAATACATTAATTGTGCTTTTAAATTAGAAATGAATGTACTAGATTACACATGATTTACACATGAAATCAGAATATTATAACCTTGGGCCATTTTCAACTAATGACCAGCTAAAACTTAACAGAATATGTGGCCCAAATACTACTGTCTTTTACTAATGAAAAAATAAGAACAAATATGATAATGCTTATTTCATAATATTAATATAATTTATCTTTTAAAATGAGGGTCTTCAATATTTTCATAAACACTGTATGGATTAATGGCTTAATTCAACAGGAGAAAAACACAAATGATTGTCACATAAATTGATATCACACATAGCTCGCATATAAATTCCAATAAAAAGCATTAAAATATAAATAAAAGAAGTAGAGCTCTAATGACATAGAAATCCCAAAAAAAGTTTTGTGAACTACGTTATATGGGGTACCCAGAACAATTTTATCAATAATGCCAATAATTTTTATTTAAAATGACAATTGTATTTTAACTTATTCAGTAAATGTGCAGGAGATTTGGGATTAGTCACTATGGAGACTTACTATTTATTCCATTCATATTATAGAATGTGTCTAAAAGAATAATATTTTATTAGAATTGAACTTACTTGATTCAGAAAGTCTGTAATTTCTAAATAGGATTAACAGCCTTTAAAAATAATGCTAATGTCAAAATACAAATACAAATTCAGTAAGGATTTTCCTCATTTATTTTGTCTGTATAAATGCACGTTCAGATTTATTGATTTCTAAATGATGATTGAATAAGGATTAATTTAAATATGTGTCAGAACGCTAAATAATATTGTAAGTCAATTTCTGACCTACATTACTTTTGTAACATTTATTTGTGCTCAGAAATTCAGTGGAATGGTGTCAGATTAATTGCCTTAATTTTATCCACGTAATGTTCCAAAGCTTCATATTGACAGGTATACCTGTCTCCTGTTAACTATATATCCCAGGGCCATTTAAGCCTTTAACTATAATTAATTGTGGCTGTTGGAGTTATACATTATCATATAAAGCTAGCATGAAGTAGTTTTCCCTCAACTTGGATTTCTCATCACTTATCCATATAAGCATATACTCTGAAGTCATTTTTCAATCTAATATAAAGGAAGAAATCAGTAGGCTCTGTGGTTTTGATGGATTACATTGTGCTTTATGATTCACTGCATTATACTATCCTTCAGCTCTCTTACATTATTTTTAGCTGAAGCCTAAATTAGTGTTCTTGTTTTGCTATTTAAATATTAAATCTAATTAAATTAAGGAATTTACCTACTTTGAATATGATACACTTTGTTTTTATTCAACCCCTAAGAATGTAATAGGCATTATATATTGGTTTTTCTTTTCATCTTTCTTCTCCAAAGTTTTTCTATACAATTTCTGAGCATCGTCTGCATTTGTCTTGGTTTGTAGTGTCCATTCAGTTGCAATTAGAATATTCTGGTTCAAGGTGGTATTTTGCTACTCTAATCTGCATTTCTTTAACTATTAAATAGACACCTAGGAATAGACTCTGTGTCCACTATCTTAAGACAGTTTTCATTTTATCCTATTTAAGTGGCATTTAAACCATCATGAAGCTCATCTAAATGTAGAAGAGAAATGATGTCAAGATGTCAAATCCTTTCATGTTCAAGTCCTGATGCTAAAAACCAATACGATGCCGAGGTCTCACCAGGATCCTGCAGTGGCATGTTCATTTCTGTCTCTTCTGATTCAGTTTCTTCCCTCTGCCCGACAGCCCCACCTGCCCAGGGCATGTGACGCTGGATTTATGGCATGCAGTACGGGGTTAAAAACAAGAAACGGTGCAAGTCTTTCTTTCAGAGCCGAGTGTCTTTATTATTATACAGGGGTGATTCTGGCCCCAGTAACATTTTATACTTATTTAAAAAAAATTTATAGGAAAGCAGTATAACATAGTAGAAAGACCACTAGGTACTGATGTTCTTTAGGCTAGGTCTTGGACATTTTTGTTAATCTCTCTCTCTGCTACCTAGAAGATACTGTTCACTTACTTGACTTTAAGTAAAATCTTAACATTGATGACATCCTTATAACTGCAGCTCAGAATCTATATCATTAGCTACTTTTCTGCTTGAGTCTTCATGTGGTTCTAATAAGAATATCAAACCTATCAGGTGTAAGCAGGAACTGCAGATGCCTCTCCTGAATCTGCCTTCTACATTTCCCTATTCGACTTGACCTCAATGATGACACAGCACACCGCTTAGTGATTGGGACAAGTCAGAAACCTCAATGTCAAGTTGCTTTCCTTGCTCATTGCCTTCCCACATCCCTTCTACCATCTGTCACCTCATTCTGTCAGCTTTGCCACCCAATTTTGTTCAAATATATGAAGGCTGCCTGGAAAAACCCCCAGCCATAAATGTCTTTATTTTTCATATTACACAGCTGGATACTTTCCAGACAGCCTCATATATAACTCACTTCTCTCCAACTCCACTGTCCCACTTTGCAGTCCACTCTTGCAGTCGCCCCATCAGTAGTCTCTATTTCACTTCTAATCCCCTCTAATTATTTTCCTACACAGTTGGTAATCTTTTTAGAAATGTAAATTAGACCATAACACTTTCCCTTGCTGGAAATCTATCAAGCCTTCATTTGAACTCGTAATAAAATTCAAAGTCTTTAGTGTGGCACCTGTCTATATTTATATCTTTATCTCTCCACATCAGCATCCATCACTGGTCACTCTGCTCCTCTTGCACTTCATTTCTGACTCTTTGAAAAACTGAGAAAGCATTCTTTATCCCCAGGGCTTCCTTCAAGTCATTCATTGTGCCAGGAAATGTTACTTGTTCTCTTGGCTGACTCTTCCCCATTAAATGTTATTTTTTCAAGAGGCCATCCTATAAATTGCATCATCTATTCCCTCCTATTCTCTATTCTTTTATTTTGTGGCATTCAACATATGTTACAACATAATTATTTTTGTATCTACCTGCATTGTGTATGCTGGCTACATTAGACTATAAGTTTTATAAAGTGCAGGACATGTTAGCTTTATTCACCACTGAATTCCCACTATTACAGGGCTACCACATGGAGATGCTATGTAAATAAGTATTTTAGTATTGACTGAGAATAAGGTCATGTATTTAAGTTCTCATAGTAAATGTACAAATTGTTTTCCCTCTTTATCAAATGCATTCCTAATTGTGGCTGTCAAAGTTAAGAGAATATAATCTTCTTCCTTAAAATTTAGCAATATGATTGATGCATAGCCAATACGTGGACCTACTATGTGGATCTGAAATCCATTATTGCCATTTACTAACTTTGTGACTTTGCAAAGATCAATAACATTCTGGGTCTTCCTTCACATGTAAAATGAGAATATTTATATTGCCAGCAAACTCTATGGTGTATTATAAAGATCTAAGGTGATAATGTTCATGGATGTATCTTGTACTAATAAAATATATACAAGTTAGTAGAATTGTTGCTCTGGGACTGTTAACTTTCAATTTGAAAATATGTATGTTTACTGTTGGTACCCTTCTTCTATCTGGTTTTCCTGCTCCTAACATCCTTGTAGTTTCAGATACCAAATAACCAAAGCGTACTATAATAGTTTGTAAAGTATGAATACAGTGTTTCTGAATGAGAGTGAGGGAAGGGATCTAGCAAATACTCTAGTAATATATGAGTAAATGTATGTGTCCTAGTGCATATACATTGTGACAATTAGATACAGATGGGTGGATTCTACTGTAGCTGATTTTGAAGGTTCAAGCCATTACTTTTACCTTTAAACAAGTCTGCAGTGAACGTTTCATATATCACCATCTAGCGGTTACCAGCAGAAAAAAACAAAAACCCCATCCACCACTTTAAAATGTGTCAGTGACCAAATATTTTTCCTGCTCAAAATTGTGATTACCATTTGCTGACTCTAATATTTGAGTATTATATAAAGAGTGTTGAGTTATTTTTTCAGGAAGATGACATTTGCACTGACACTGCAGCACTTTCTCACTTGGTATATTTTTGGTTTTCAAAGGAGGTGTCTGAGGTCATGAAATAGAGGTCAATAAAATAACCTGCACTATTTGAAAAAAAGAAAAGGAAAAACAATGAGCCATCATTTTGTGAGTATCTCCCCTGGCCAGCAATCTTACAAACACTTCCTCACAGTAATCGAGAGGCAGGCCTTATGTTGTGGATATGATGAACTGAATTCAAAAAGCTATGTGAATACCCATAACTTCACAGAACAAAAAAATTATACAATGTATTAGTGCCCCCAAACTGTCATTTTTAACTGAACCAGTCTGCCTGAAACATTGGCATTAGTTCTGAGTTCTGCTGAATGAACTGATGCCCCTCCCCATACGTGCACATGCGTGCGTGCACACACACGATCTAACTTTGGATAGAATGTCAATGAATTTTAATAAAAGCTCTTAACACTTTATTAGACAAATTGGCTGGCTTAGCAGCTGTAGTAGAGGCTGCTTGGGCTTCAGCAATATCCTTCCCAGAGCTGCTAGGAGTGTTGGCTGCTAAATGTTCACAGCCATGGTTTTCCTCACAATTTTTCATTGGCTACATGTCATATTGCCTGGAAATGTCTGTGAAATCATGCCCTACCCTATACTCCCAGGTGGCCTCCTGCAGCCACT
>PVKE010046098.1:0-12381 GCA_004027555.1 Craseonycteris thonglongyai | reverse complement strand
TTTATTTTGATTTCTGGATTCAGGTCGGATAGCCTCCTTTAGTATTTCTTGGAGTGCCGGTTTTGAGCTGGAGAATTCCCTCAGCTTCTGTATATCTGTAAAGGCCTTAATTCCTCCTTCATATCTAAAGGTTAATTTTGCTGGATAGTTGATTCTTGGCTGGAAATTTCTCTCTTTTAATATTTTGAAGATTGGGCTCTGCTCCCTCCTGGCTTGCTGAGTTTCTGCTGATAAGTCTGGTGACATCCTGATAGGTGTTTCTTTGGAAGTTATGTTTTGTTTTTCCCTGGCAGCCTTGAGAATTTTTTCTTTGTCATTGATTTTTGTCTTCTTCAGAACAATGTGCCTTGGAGAAGATCTGCTAGTGTCTAGGTAGTTAGGGCTTCTGCTTTCCTCTTGGATTTGGCACTGTAATTCTTTCCACAGGTTAGGGAAATTTTCCTCCAGTATTTGTTTTAGTAGACTCTGAGAAGATTTCATCTCGCTTCCTTCTGGTACCCCTATTATTCTAATATATTTCTTTCTGATGGAGTCAGAGAGTTCTTGCAGGGCTCTTTCATTTCTCTTGATATTCCTTTCCTTTTCTTCTTCCCTCTGTGACATTTCCATGTTTGTATCTTCAATTTCACTCATCCTTTTCTCCAGCTGGTCAGCCCTGTTTCCTATGCTGGTCAGTTCTTTTTTCAGCTCTCCCATGATGCCTTCCATTTCAAGGAGTTCCTTTTGGTCCTGCTCTAGCTTCTCAACTTTTTTGGTAAAGTACTCATTTTGCTCAGAAAATTTCCTGTTGAGGTCATTTAACTGTGTTTGGGTACTTTGCCAGCATTGAGTGAGCTCTCTGAGTGTCTTGATTAATGCAGACCTGAATTCTGTTTCACTTAGATTTGATTCCAAGTGTGCAAGGTACTTTACTAAAGACTGCCCCTGAACTTCTGAAGAGGCTTTGGATTCTGAGGTGTGCATTGTGTTTGATGTGGTTCATTTTGCTTTACGAATGAGTCTGTTTTTCCTCTGGGGGTTTGCCTATCAGATGGGCTTCTCTTTATTTTTTCTTTTAGGCTCAGTTGTGGGAGAAGGAGATTTTGGGAGAGGGTTGGGGGAAGCAGACAGCTTGTGTGTCCTGGGGCACTTCAGGTTGCTGTCTTAGCTGTTAGATAGCAGGGTAGTAAAGGTGTGGGCAGGGGCGGGGGCATGGGAGTAGGAGCTAGTGCAGGCTTAAGACACAATGGCAGATTCCTCTTTCAGCAGCGGGGCTGGTGGTTCAGTGTGCGCGGGGCGCAGGAGCTCCGGTTTTTCTCTCTTCCGCCTGGCTGCCCCTCCTTCAATCGTATCTGTAAGCCACTCCTGCAGGGCTGCACTTGGATGGGCTGGGGCTTGGCAGTGGCCCGGGTCGGCCACGCAGTCCTGTGCAGAGGTAATGACACTGCGGCGACCCTGTCGGCAGATCTGTTGTGTGCGCGGGCTGCAATGCCCCAGAGGCCCGGTGGGCGGGACGCCTGAAGCCCAGTTTCATGCTCGCGAGCAGGCAGCAGTGCTGCAGTGGCCCGGTGGGCAGGGCGCCGAAAGCCTGTCTTGTGCGGAGGCAGCGGCGCTGCAGCAGCCCGGTGCACAGGGAGCCAAAAGCTTGGTAGCATGCTGGTAAGCAGGCAGTGGTGCCGCGGTGGCCCAGTGTGCGTGGCACTGAAAGCCCGGGTGCGTGAATGCAGCGGTGCCGCAGCGGCCTGGTGAGCGGGGCGCCAAAAGTCCAATTGCGCACTGGCAAGCAAGTAGCGGTGTCACGATGGCCCGGTGGGCGGTGCGCCGAAAGCCCACTTGCTCGCTGACAGCGGTGCCAGGGAAGCCTGGTGGGCGGGGCGCCAAAAGCCCAGGTGCGAGCACGCAGCGGTGCCACAGCGGCCCAGTGGTCGGGGCTCCGAAAGCCCTATGCTGAAAGGCTGTAGCTTGGGCTGCAGCCGCTCTATGCTCCTGGCTCTGTTGAGACCATCGGATTCACTCTAAGCACGTCCAATGCAGCTATGCCCACTCAAGCCCCAGCCCTCACTCCAAGAGCCCTGTCCTCAGAAGGCGCTCCCTCACAGTCAATCTCTTCCGTAAATCAGGGGTGCTGAGCTGTTGTGGGCCGGTGCCCTGCTCTCACCCCGCCCGCCGGGAAGTGCAGCCGCCCTGCTCCACAGTCCCTGTTCCACTTTAGGCTCGTGATCTGATTAGGACACTGTGTGCTGTCCCTTGAGTTTGGATGTTAAATTGTCCACAGTCTTGTGGGGATTCCATTCTCCCTAGGTCTCGGCTTCCAAGCCGCCCTGGATCCAGCTCCACTTTGACCGTAGTCCCCCAACCCCCCTTTGTTTTTGCCAGCCCTGGGACGCGCTCCGAGTCTCTGTCCTCGAACTGCTGCTTCCCCTTCCCTCTCCTGCTTTCCCCTTTTTTCTCTAACCTTTGGGTATTGCTCTGCATTGTGTGGTTCTCTTAGTTGAGGTTTCTTCTCAGGGTTTCCCCTGTGGATTCCCCTCTGTTCACAAGGCCCTTCCCAGGCAGTTATCAGCATTCTCCTCTTATGCCGCCATCTTTGATCATAATACTAAATCCATGGCGGCGGTGTGGCGGCAGCGCGGCAGTGGCACGAGCGGTTCCTCCCTCTCAAAGCAGCAAGTCAGTGCTGTTGCTTTTCTACTTTATTACTTTTCAGGTTCTTTTTATTACATTACATTTTATTTCTAAAATGAAGGTAGAACTCAGAATCATATTGGTTTCAGTTCATTTCCAGTCATCTAATTATTTCATTTAATCTGAATTTTTTTATGACATTTCAATTCATTTTATTTTATTTCAAAAGAAGGGACAGAGCTCATAGCCATACCAATTTCATTTCATTTTATCTGATTACTTTATTTTATTATCTTATCTTATATAATTGCATTATATTTAATTTCATCTGTCTTAATTTTATTATTTTATTTCATTTTATATTATTTGAATATTTTTTAATTATTTTTTTTGACAGAGAGTGAGAGAGATACAGAGTCAGAGACAGCGAGAAGGGGGAGGGCCCAGAACAGTCTCCATAGTTGTACATCATTGGTTTTTCCACATAGTTTTATTCTCACCAGGGCGAGACCCCGGCCCAGTTGCTGCCCTGTACAGCCTCACCCGAGGCTGTACAGGGCAGCAACTGGGCCGGGGTCTCGCCCTGGTGAGAACTGAACTAGGGGCACTCCCCAGTTCAGCATATGGGTTCGCATCAGCTGGGGCTGAGATTCCATCCTCTGTTCCTGGGGCTGCAAAGTGAGCGCCTAACCCACTGAGCCATCCCGGCTTCCCTTTGACTATTTTCTTTATGACACTACATTTTATTTCAATTCAAATGAATGAGAAAGAAATGGTTAATATTAGGGTGAGTGTTTATGGTTATGTTTAATGTTAGGGTTAGGGTTATGGCTAAAATAAAGTGGGATATCTCAGATCCCTATATATTTAATTTAAGTTTCTGTTTTATTTCATTTTCTTTCATATTATTTTATGCAATTTCAATTCTTTCTCATTATTTTCAAAGTTATTTTATTTTGTTATATTTTATTATTTTATTTTATTTTAATTTAACAATGAAATGAAATGAAAAAGTATATTGAAATAAGGAAGTAAAAGAAACGAAAATACAATGAAACAGAAAAGACTCAGAGCCCTTCCCACATCTTTTGAAAAAAAAAATGTAATTTAATTAAACGACATAGAAATTGAAAGAAATAAAATGAAAGAAAATTAAATGAAATGAATACAATGAAATGAAAATATAAGTAACTTGAAATGAAATGCAATGAAATGAAGTGATGTGAAATAGATATGGCTCCTAGCTTTTCCCATTTCTATGCAATAAAATTAAATGTGATGTGATGAAAAGAAACTGAAAAGAAGTAAAGGAACTTAATGATAGGAAATGAAATGAAATAGATATGGCTCTAAACTATCCCACTATCTTTTAAAATATAATGAAGTGAAGTAAAATGAAATCTAATTAAGTGAAATTGAATAGATGAAATAATGCAATGATGTTAAGTGACAAGATATAAAATGAAATAATGAGAAAATAAGAAATTGAATTTATGAAATAAAGTGAATGAACTGTCATTAACTCTATTAAAATAAAATTATATAAAATGTAGAAGATATATTGCTCTGATTTCTCATCCTTTCTTTTGAAATAAAATGTAATGTAATTTAATGACAGAATTTTTAAAAATAAAATGAAATAAAACAAAATAGACATGGCTCTGATCTCTCTCCTTTGTATTTGAAATGAAGTGTAATATAAACTAATTGAAATTTAATGAAATGATATGTAAAGAAATGACTTGAAATGAAATGAAATAAATAGATCTCTGAGCTTTAATTCCTTTCTTTTGAAGTAAAAGAAATTCAATCATATGTGATGAAAAGATACTAGGAAAAGTGAAATGTAAAGAAATGATGAAATGAAATGAAATATATGATTCAGCTTTTCCTCATTCTTTTGTACTAAAGTGCCATATAATGGAATATAACAAAAGAAGTTGACTTGAAATGATCTAGAATAAAATAATTTTAAAATTGAAATGAGGAGAGAGAAAGGATGGCAGTGTGAGAGGAAAACCCTGATACCTACCTGGTAAGGGACTTTTGAACAAAGGGGATTCTATAGGGGAAACCATGAGAAAGACCCTCATCTGAGAAAACCACCCAATGCAGAAAAACACCTGAAGGTTAAAGAAAATGGGGCAAGTGGAAGGGGAAAGGCATGGAGCAGTATGGAGAAGGGGCTGCAGAATGTGACCCAGGGCTGGCAGAAAAAAAGGGGTGTGGGTTCGGGGAACTATAGTTAAAGTAGAGCTAAATCATGGGCAGGCTGGTAGCTGAGACCCAAGTAGTAGAAGCTACAGGAGACTGGGCAATTTCACATCCGAACATGAGTGGCAGCATGCTGTACCCCACTCAGAAGCACTATATCTGTGGTGGACTAGGGACCACAAAGTAGGGGTGGCTGAACTTCCCAGATGGTGAGAGTGGGCACCAGCCTGCCCACCGCAGCTAGGCACACCTAGTCACTGGTTTACAGAGGCAGCACAGCTGAGTTTAATAGAGTTGCTGTTAGGGAGCAGCTCTTTAAGCCCTAGCTCTTGAAGTGAAAACAGCAGTGTGAGCAGAGTGGAGGACTGAAAGAGACTGACACAGGCTGTCAGCCACAGGTCAGTGTACCTAGTCATTCGCTTACAGAAACAGCATGGCTGTGCTCAATACAGACACAAAGTGAAAGCAGCCAAGCAGAGGTGTGAAAGACCAAGATGCATGTCTCCTCCCACACAAACCTGCCAGGCCCCCTGCTGACAGAGGAATTTGCTATTATGTCTCAGGCCTGCCTCAGCTCCTATTCACACTCCCCAATTCCCACAGATATCTTCACTGCTCTGCTATCTACCAGCTAAGCCAGCAACCTGAAGTGCCACCCTAGGACACAGAAAGTGACTGCTTTCCTCAACCCTCTCCCCAAAATTCACCACCCACTGAGCCCTTACTGCAATCTTCTACACAGCAGAGACATACTAGGTTGCAGTCAGACCACAGCCCACCTCACTCCCAAACATGGGTAGCATTGAGACTAACATAGTTGAAAAAAACAATAAGGAGGAGAAAAAAAACAACAAAACCCATCTTGTAGGAAAACCCCCAGAGGAAAACATGCTCATGCCTAAGTTGAAACAAACCACATCTAATAAAATGCACTGCTCAGAATCCAAAATCACACCAAAAGAATATGGAAAATCTTTAGAAAAGGAGCTTACAGACTTGGAAGCAAATAATCTAAGTGACACAGAATTCAGGGCTGCAATACTCAAAACTCTCAGAGAGCTCAGTAATGCTGGCACAGTGCCCAGACACAGTCAAATGACCCCAGTAAGAAATTTTCAGATAAAAATGAATGCTGTACCAAAAAAATAAGAAGTTAGAGTAGAACCAAAAGGAACTCCTTGAAATGAAAGGCATAATGGGAGAACTAAGAAAAGAACTAAGGACCATAAGAAACGGCACCAGCTGAAGAAAAGGATTAATGAAATTGAAGATAGAAACAAGGAAATTTCACACAAGGAAGAAGAAAGGGATATGAGAATCAAGAGAAATTAAAGAGCCCTACAAGAAATCTGACTCCATCAGACAGAACCATATTAGAATTATAGGGGTTCCAGAAGCAAGTGAGATGAAATCTTCTGAGTCTACTAAAGCAAATAGTAGATAAGAATTTTTCTAACCTATGTAAAGAACCAGAACCCCAAATCCAATAGAAAAATAGGAGCCCTACCCATGTAGGCCCTAGCAGATCTTCACCAAGGCACATTGTCCTGGAGATGACAAAAACCAAAGATAAAGAAAGAATCCACCCATTTGGTTGGTTGTTACTTTGCTTTGTTGATGGTTTCCTTAGCAGCCTTTGATAGATGACTGGATAAAGAAGATGTGGTACATTTACACAATGGAATACTACTCAGCGATAAGAAATGATGAATTACAGTCATTTATGACAACATGGATGGACCTAGAGACCATCTTATTAAGCGAAATAAGTCAGACTGAAAGAATCAGGGAACGTATGACCTCACCTATAGGTGGAATATAAAACTGAAAGTTACAAAGACACAGAGACCTATGGACACACTGAATAGCTAGATGATTGCCTGAGGGAAGGGAAGGAGGAGGGAGGGAGAGTGGGAGGGGAGGTGGGAGTGGGAACCAGCATTATGAACACACTCAATAGTTTGGTGGGTACCTGGAGAGGGGGGATGAGGGGGGATGGAGAGTTGGAGGGGTGGGGTGGGATTGGACACTGGATATATGGTGATGGAAGGGAAGCTGATTCTGGGTGGTGGGCACATGATACGATACATGGGTGATGTGATGTAAACTTGTACATCTGGGAACTGTCTAATTGTTGCTGATTAATGTCACCCCATTAAATTTAACAATAATAATAATAAAAAATCCTCAAGGCTGTCAGGAAAATATATACATTAAAATAAAAAAATAAAATAAATGAAATAAAATTAAATTAAACAGGGGACACCAGGTAGGCTCATTAGGTTAAGTGCTCACTTTGCAGCCTTGGTGTTTGAGGATCGAATCTCAGTTCTGGCTTGTGTGGAGCCATGTGCCGAACTGGGCTGTGGCCCCCAGTTCAGTTCTCACCCAGACAAGCTTTCCATGTGAGTGGCCTCCCAGTTCAGCCCCCAGCTCTTGGGGGCATGCCTCCCATGCAGGAGGCCTGTGCCCAGTTCCCACACTGTACAGTTCCCACTCACTTGTGTGGAATTAAACTATGTCAAAACTGATGATGTACAACTATGGAGACTGCTCTGGGAACTCCCCCCTTTTCTCTGTCTCACTCTGTCAGTGCCTCTCTCTCTCTCTCTGTCAGAAACAATATAATTAATCATTAAAAATGAAATATAATGAAAAATGATATGAAATAGAAAGGGATCTGAGATCACCCACCTCTTTTATTTAATCTAACGCTAACCCAAACTCTAACCCTTACACTTAACCTAACCCTATACCTAGACCTTGCCCTTAATCCTATCTATCACTAATGCTGATCCTAACTTCAACCCTAATGCCATTCTTTTAAAATGAAATAAAAACATAATGAACTAAAGTGAGAAAAAAAGAATTGAAATGTAATGAAATAAAATGAAATATAATTGAAACTAAAATGAAATAAATATTGCTCTGATATTTCCCGCATTTTTTTCTAACCTTAACTCTAAGCCTAAACCTAAGCCTAACACTAATGCTTAACCCTAACCCTAATCTTAATCTGACCCTTACCCTAACCCTTAACCCTAACTCTAACCCTGATCATAACTCTAACCCTAACCCTAACCCTAATCCTATCTTTCATATTCTTTTGAAATATGAAATTTAATAAAATCAGAGGAAATGAAATGAAATAATATAAAATAAAATAATGAAATAAAATAATGAGATGACATGACATAGATATGGCTTTGAGCCCTGCCCCTTCATTTGAAATAAAATGATATGAAATTTAATGTAATGAAGATAAATAGAAATGAAATAAATTATGCAACAATATGTAAGGAAATAAAATGATATATAACAAAATGAAATGCAAGGAAATATAAATGAAGTAAAATGCAATGACCCTAACTGTAATCCTAACACTATCCCTAAACCTAGCTTTAACTCGAGTCATAAATTTAACCCTATAGTAACACTAAACCTAACTCTAAACCTAACCTTAAGCCCAGTCCTAATAACTCTGTCACCCCAACCCTAAACCTAACCCTAACACTAACCATATTCTTAGACCTCAACCTAACCATACACCTATCCCTAACCCTAAAAGTAAACCTAACCTTGACTCAAACCTAACCTTAAAATTAACTGTAATCCTGATCCTAACCATAGCCTCAGCCCCAGCCCTAACCAGAATGTTAACAATAACAAGTAACACTAAATCTAAACTTAACCCGAACTCTAGCCCTAACACTAACTCTAACTCTAACTCTCACCCTTGCCCTGCCCCATCTCTATCCCTAACCCTTATCCATAACCCTATCCTTAACAGTAACCCTAATCTTAACCCTAGCTCTATCTCAAGCCTAACATTAACACTAACCCTAACAGTAACCTTAACACTAACACTAAACTTTACCCTAACTCTAGTCTTAGACCCAGCCCTCATCCTAACTCTAACCCTAGCAATAGCCATAACACCACCCCTTAACTTAACAGCAGGGGTCTCCAAACTTTTCAGACCGCAGGCCGCATTAACTATCAAACAGCAGTTTGGGGGCCGACTACACACTTGAGGTCCAAATAAAAAAGAATCAAAACATAGATGTTGTTTTTAATTATTTATTTAATATTATTTTATTCAGATAAAAAGGTCTCCACAGGCCGGATGAGAGGGCCTCGTGGGCTGCATCTAGCCTGTGGGCCGTAGTTTGGAGACCCCTGCTTAACAGTATCCATAAACCTACCCTAGCCCTAGACCTCTCAATCATCCTAATCCTAACCCAAATGCTAACATTTACCCTAACCCTAACTGTAACCCTATTTTCTAGCCATAACCCTAACCCTAACACAAGCCTGAGCCCTAGTCCTAACCCTAACCATAACACTAAACTGTAACCCTAACCTTAACAATAGCTCTAGCCCTAAGGCTCACCTTAATTTAACTCTAAACCTACCAGTAAATGTAAACCTAAACCTAAACTTAACCCTAACTGTTAGCCTAATGCTAACCCTAATTCTAACCTTAGTCCCAGCCCTATCCCTAAACCTAACAGTAAACCTAACCCTCACCCTAAGCCTAAGCATAACCCTAACCATAACCCTAGCCACTACTCTAACAGTAACACTAACCCTCAACATGACCCTAGCCTTAGGCCCAACCCTAACCCTAACCCTAATCGCAACCATAAGCTTAACCCTAACCCTAACCCTAGTCCTTCTCCTAACAATAAACCTAAATCTAACTCTAAGCTTAACACTAAACCTAGCCTTAACTGTAAAACTAACCCTTACACTAAACCTAGCCTTAGTGCCAGCCCTAAAAATAACCCTAATCTTAACAGTAACCCTAACCCTAGCTGTAGCCCACCTCTACTTCTAAACCTAACCATAAACCTAGTCTTAGCCCGACTTTTAGCCTTAACATTAAGGCTAATCTGAACACTCAGCATAATCCAACCATAACTCTAAAAGTAGCCCTACCCATATCTTTAGCCCTGACCTAAACACAAACCATAACTCTAACAGGAAACCTAACTCTGGCCCTGACCCTAAGCCTAGCCCTCTCTTAAGCCCTAACCCTAACCCAAGCCATAACCTTACCCTAGCCATAGAACTGGCCCTAACCCTAATCCTAATGTTGACCCTAACAATAACCCTAAATCTGAACCTAGCCTTAGCCCCAGTCCTGACAATAACCCTAACCAGAATCATAACTCTAACCCTCACCTAACCCTAACCCTTGCCCTGTCTCTAGCTCAAATCCTAACCCTAATTCTCAACATAAGGGTAAAACTAATGCTAACCTTAACACTAACCCTAGCCTTAACTCCAATCCTAATCCAAACCCTAGACTTAGCCTTAACCTTAACCCTAACTCTAATGTAAACCCTAGCCTGAGTCCTATCTGTAAACACTAACCCTAACCCTAAACCTATTCCTAGCTCTATTGCTAGCACTAACACAAACCCTAACCATAGTCCTACCCTGATCTTTAGCCTTAACCCTAAAACATAACCATAACCTTAATAGTAACCCTAACTCTAACCCTAACCCTAAACCTAGCCCCATCTCAAGCCCTAATCCTAACCCTTAACCTAAGGCTAACAGTAACACAAACCCTAACCCTAAACCTAGAACTTATCCCTGCTTTAACTCTCACCATAACCTTAAAAGTAGCCAAATCCCTAACCCTAAATGTAATTCTAACCCTCATCGTAACCCTATCCCTATCCATAAACCTAACCCTAACTTTACCCTAACTGTATACGTATCTCTAACACTAACACTAACCCTAACCCTAAGAGTAACCCTAACACTAACAGTAGCCATAACCCTAGCCCTATCTGAACTCTAACACTAACCATAACCATAACAGTAACCCTAAACCTAACCCTAATAGCAACAATAACCATAACAAAACTTTAAATTTAACCCTAATCCTACTCTTAGTCCCAGCCCTAACCCTAACCCTAACCCTAACCCTAACAGTAATCATAACCCTAAGCGTAATGCTAGCCTTAGCTCTCACCCTAACCCTAGCCCTAATTCTAATCCTAACAGTAGCACTAACATTAAACCAAACCCTAGCCCTAGCCCTAAACCTAACCCTAACAGTAACACTGACCCTAACTCTAAATATAGTCTTAGCCCCAGGCCTAAACCCTACCCTAACCCTAACAGTTACCTTAACTCTAACCCTAATCCTAACCCTAGCCTTAACTCAAGTCCTACTCCTAACCCTAGCCCTAACCCTAAAATAATCCTAACACTAACTCTAACAGTAACCTAACCCTATTCCCACCAGTAAACACAATGTTAAACCTAACCCTAGTCCTAGTCCTAGCCCTAATTCTAGTCTTAACCCTAAACCTACCCCTAACAAGAACACTTACCCTAACCCTATTCTGAGCCCTATCTCAAGCCCTAACCTTAAACTTATTCTTAAATCTACCCCCTAATCCTAAACCTAGCCTTAGCCCCAACCAAAACTTTAACCCTAACCATAACATTAACCTTAAACCAAAATTTAAACCTTGTCTTAGCCTTCACCCTAACCCCAAATCTAACCCTAAACCTAAGCCTAAGCCTAACAGTACCCCTAACCTTACCCCTACCCATAGGTCAGCCTAAACTTAACCCTAAATCTAACAGTAACCATAACCCTAACCTTAGCCCTACCCTTAACCCTACCCATCCCTAGTCACATCTCTAGAACTAATCCTAACCCTAAGAGTAACCCTAACATTAACCTTAATCCTAACCCTAGCACTGTCTCAAATTTAACACTAAACCTAAAAGTAACTGTAACCATAATCCTAACCCTAAATTTGCCTTTAACAGCAGGGCTAACCCTCACCCTACCTGTAACCCTATCCCCAACCCTAAAACTATCCCTCATCCTAGTCTTAGCCTTAGTCCTAAAATTAACCCTCACCCTAGCCCTTTTCTAACACTAAGCCAGAGTAACCCTAATCTTAGCCTTAGCCCTAGCTCTTTCTCTAACCTTAACCAAACCTAACCTTAGCCTCAGCCCTAACTCTAACCCTAATCCTAACTGTAACACTAAACCTAACCATAATCCTAGACTTAGACCCAACCTAACTCTAACCCTAACCTAACCCTAACACTAACCCTTGCCCTCACTCTAACCCTAACCCTAACAGTAACCCAAACCCTAATGCTAACAGTAACTCTAAACTTAACACTAACCCTAGCCTTTTCCCTAGCCCTAACCATAACCCTAAAAGTAACACTATCCATAATCCTACCCCTAACCTTAGTTCTAGCCATAGTCCTAACCCTAACCCCAATCCTAACACAGCCCTAGCCATACTTCTAACCCTAACAGTAACCCTAACCCTAAACCTAACACTAGCCCTATCTCAAGCCTAATACTAACCCTAAGTATAACAGTAACCTTAAAACTAATCTAGACTTAGCCCCAGCCCTAACACTAACTAACCCTAACAGTAACCCTAATATTAACCCTAACCCAGCCCTAGCCCTCACAATAACTCTGTTAGCCTGTCAGTAATTATAAATCTAGCTTTAGAATTAGGGTTAGGGTTACTGTTAAGGTTAGGTTTAGGGTTAGATCTAGGG
>PVKE010046097.1:0-12381 GCA_004027555.1 Craseonycteris thonglongyai | reverse complement strand
TTTTGACAGATAGAGAGAGAGACAGAGACAGAGACAGCTAGAGAACCGAACTGTGGGAACTCCCCAGTTCAGCATGTGGGTCCTGCCTGGGCCGGAGCCGGGATTCGATCCTCGGTCCTCGTGGCCTCAAAGCGAGCGCTCAACCCGCTGAGCCGTCCGGGCTTTCCCCAGCAGGAATTTTTAAAGAGAAATATGGTTTTCTAGTAATGAGGTCATAGGGAATATGTCCGTAAGTCACTTTGCCACAGTTGGCCTTTCAAAGCAACTCTATATACCTTGTGGCAGGATCTGAGTTCACGTATTCAATCAGCAACTACCTGGTCATGTCACACAAATATTTACTAAGGATTTATTCAGTGCCAGATTAATTAGTACCTAGAAGCTACAGGAAACTGCTTCCCATCTCTTCCCAAGAATTTAGAAATGAGGTTGTTTGTTCTTTAACAGGTGAGCTAATAAAATCCACACCCAAGTCATGTGATTAGCCATTGTGAAATAAAATAGATGGGCTGCAAATATACACAGAGAATTGGTTTTCTGCATGGCAATATAAACAGTGGGGCGGTGCCCAGGTCAGGTCAATGCCAGTAACAGTCCAGTCAACATACTGCATAATGACTAGCAGATAGGCATGCCAGTTTATGTAGCAGCCTCTGTGAGCTTGGTTAACAAGAGTCTACCTTTGTGAGACAGATCTACTCACACAGTATGTTCAGCCAAGTTCCCAGGCCTTCAGGCAGAAAGCCAGGTCCTGAGTCATGGTAAACTCACCTAAGTAAATGCCACCTTGTGGAGACATATCTACATAACCTGCTGGCCTTCCCCACACCACATTTGCCTCATTTTACTATACCAACAGCCCCTGGGCGAGGAGATAGAAATACAGGTGGAGAAAAAAGCACTGTCACAGCCCCTAGGAAACTTATGTTCCCCTAGGAAAGGTGGGTCAGCAAGGGAGCAAAGGCAGTGCCGTATCACAGGTACTGTGGAGGCAGGAAGGATGTGCATCTCATGAGCAGGCAGGGACCAGATTATGGAGACTCTCACACACCATCATAAACAGGTGAAACTTTACTCTGAAAGCTGTGGAGAGCCACTGAAGAACTTTCGACATGGATTGGATGGTATCTAGGTGGTAAAATAGTATGAGATAAAAAATGCGTTGCAGGCCCTCAAATAACATTGTTTCATTCAACATTGTTTTGTTATAACATTGATGAGATGCCATAGGATCTTAACTTTTGTTTCTATCAATTAGTCTATGATAAAATTGGTTTCATTATATGTTATTTTACTGCAGTTCCAAGAACCTATTAATGACATTACATGTGGACTTACTGTGCTTAGATAATAAGACAAATCAACATGTGATAAAAACCACAGAAGTAGTGCAAAGAGATTAGATTAGGGAGAGAACCTTTAATATCATGGAGAAGATATTAATTGATAAAGACTCCAAGTTTGCCTTGAATAGTTAACCTACTAAGGAGTGGAAAGGCATTTCACATGGAATGAGCAGAGAGCCCCAGAGGAAGAAAAAAAAATTTGCTTATTTGATGAACAGCAAACAATACTCATAGGTAGAGAAGTGAAAGATAAAGCTTTCTGTGGAGCTCCAAAGAGTTTGGATTTTATTTGGCAGGCAATGAAGCATGGTAGAAATCTTGAATTGGGGTAGGGAAGAAAATATTCAAAGCAGTCCTTTCTGACAAGTAGTCTAGTGGTGATAGAGTGGGTGATTCGAAGAGGAGAGAATGGGCAGAGGTGGAAAGACCACTTAGGAGACAGTTGCAATAACTCAGACATGATGTGCCGCTATGAGCCTCAACGGCGTAAAGACAGAGGGAATGGGATGGATAAATGAAAGGGAGCTGATGTGACTCGAGGCATGAAAGAGAAGGCAGGTTTGATGCAACATTGAAGTTTCCAGCCAGGAGTGGGGAAAGGAGGGACCCAGGAGACCACAGAAATAGGTAATTCAGAGAAGGAACCAGATATGATGTTTTGATAAAGACAAGGAAAGAATCTCAGATGATTCTTATGTTTACAGTGTAAGAAGATGAGAAAATAAATAAAAAAGCCAGAGAAGACAAGAGAGCGGAAGATTACTATGATCCAAAATTAAGGAAGAAAATAATCTCGAGAGGGAGACAGGATCAAATGTCAAAATTACAGAACAGCCTAAGGCAATGAGAAACTAGAAAAAGGTCACTGGATTTAACAAGGCCAAAGGGAACAACAGGAAGGTGGCAAATATTGAAAGACAGGACAGCTAATGCAGAAGTTGAAGGAGAGCTTGTAAGCCAATGTTTTTAGGAAACTTGGTACTGAAAGGAAGGAGATTAATACGATATTAGTTTGGGGGGATAACAGAATGCAGAGGAAGGTTCAATTCGGACCTAAGAGTGTTTTAGGAAGACAGGGAACAGATAGTAGCAAGGAAAATATTTCATATGTAAGAACAATGATCTAATCAGGGGTGGCGACCCTAAGGCACGCGTGCCCAAAGTGGCACGCGGAGCAATTATTTCAGCATGCGGAGCTGTGAATACCATTTAAAAAATTGTTTATGCTCTTATAGACATAAAAATAATCGATACCTCTATCTCACTCGATGGGTTGGCACACGAGTGGAGCGAGTATACTCTTATTTCATAAAGTTTGGCACTCAATCGCCAAAAGGTTCGCCACCCCTGATGGGTAATGGAGGCCAGGGAGTAATGATGAACACTGAAGTAATTGGAAGAGAAATGAGAGAGCTTGGCTGCTTACATGCAAAAGGAAAGAATTAGTGAAAATAAGACTTTCAATGTGAAGACATTAAAAAAGAACTAAATATATACATGTAAGAAACTTAAAACATTTTTTGGGACGTAGGCTATAATAAATTCTAGATATTCTAATTATTGTTACTGAGGGATGGCTACTAAGTCTTATGCATAATTACAGTTTTAACATAATTAACGAATTTTATAATTGAACAATATGAGGCTAAATTAGTCTGATTTTCACTTGTGTATGAGTAAAATAGTTTTTCTTAGTTCATAACAGAAATAAAATGATTCAGATGGGGAAAGGAATGAAAATATACTCTTATTCTTGGCTCTGAAATACGACATATTTTCCATGCATAAGCCATGCCCATGTATAAGATGACTCCTACTTTTCTAACCCAACATTAAGAAATCATTAAATGGGGTACTCCTATGTATATGATGACTCTCAATTTTTGGTCTAACAATTTTAGCCCAAAATATTGTCTTATGCACAGAAAAATACGGTACCTACCCCGATCTGCGATGTTAGTCTATATGTTTTTATTTTTAATATTTGAATAAAAATATTACTAATGCTTTTTTCTGTTTTAATAATTAAATTATTCATTTTAGTGGTTTCTCAGAAAGCAATAGATTGTCATTGAGACACAGTTAAAATTTTGAGTGCAAGTAAAAACTTCTTGTTTGCTAGTCAAAATTTAACTATAAACAAGTCATTATGGAAATGCTGATTTAAAATTTTTAAAGTAAGGGGGAAAAAAACCCACTGGGTACCCAGAAGGAAGCCAAAATATATAGTGGCATTCAAGTTGATCAGTTTCTGGTACTCATCAATCTTTTCTGTTGAAGTAAAATACCCAAACATATCAAATTTGAACTACTCATAAGTGTTAGACATCTGTGAATTTCCTCTTTTTTTGTATATTCAAATAATTTTTACTTAGAAAAAAGTTGTGACTGTGTTTTGTAAATTGCCTCAAACAGGTCTTACTTTTGTAGAAAATCAGTTTTTCTGGTGTTTTGTTTTTGTAAGTGAATATTTTTGTCTAGGAAGTCAGGGAGGTCTGCAGCATATGAAATAAAAAATTGTTTTTGGTTTTTTTTCAACCACAGTTGGTTGCCAGTTACTGTGCAAACACGCTGCAGCTGGGACAATGACCCTACCTGCATGTGCTAGCGCTCTCTGGGGAATTGGATGGTCCACTCCCAGTCACCACGCGGCTTGTTATTATGCTGCTGTGTATGTCTGGGCCTTTGTAATGTGAACCTGCTGTCCACAAGGTAACAAACCAAGCCCATCACAAATGCACACTAGGGTTTGCAAATTAAAATTTAATCCTGGTCTTAGACATAGAAAAGCTATTTTTAAATCTAAGTGACATGCTGCACAGCAGACACCAGGTTCTGGCTCTCACTCTACTTTTGCAGTTGAAGACATGGGGCCAAAATGTAAAGGTGGTGAGGTATAAAAGAGTAAATCCGTGGAATTTTCAATCAGATGAATTTCTGATCATTTACCATGTCAAATGCAAAAAGGAAGCAGAAGAAAGAGTAGATCAATACAGGCATCCCTGTAGTTGTTTTGTACTAATGTAGGAATGATCCCTGATGGTGAAAAAGCTATTGCCACCATCTCTGGCTCCCAACAGTGTCTCTGTCATATCTCCGATGCTAAAATTCCTGCACTACCCTTTCATCCCTACTTTAGGAGCTTTTCCTGAAAAAAAATCATACCTGCCACTCCCCACAACTCCCAACTCAGGTGGAGGGTAAAAAATGGAGACTTTGTTACACTCAATAGCTTGGTGATTGCCTGAGGGGAGGGGAGGAGGGGAGAGGAAGAGCGGAAGGGGAGGTTGGAGAGAACACCAGCATTATGGACACACTCAATGGTTTGGTGGTCACCTGGAGAGGGGGGAAGAGGAGGGAGGGAGAGTTGTGGGGGGAGGTGGGAGTGGGCACTGGATATATGGTGATGGAAGGGGAGCTGATTCTGGGTGGTGAGCACATAATGCGATGCATGGGTGATGTGATGTGGACTTGTACATCTGGAAACTATCTAATTGTTACCAACCAATGTCACCCCATTAAATTTAGCAATATAAATAAATAAATAAATAAATAATCCCTAAAAAAAGATGGAGACTTTGTCCATATATTTGTCCATAGAGAAAAGGGAAGTTACTTTCTTTGTGTGTAATATATTAGATGAGTAACAGCTTATTGAGGTTTTTATGGGAAGCCTTTTATGAATTTGTATTCAGAGTGAGACACTAATACCCAAATTAAATTTGTAGTACAATAGTTCGTCAGCCTCAACACTTGACATTTTTGGCTGGATAATTTTGTTGTGGGTGCTGTTCTGTGCACTGTAAGACATTTAGCAGCATCTCTGGCCTCTACACACTGGATAAAGTAGCACTTCTTCCAGAGTTCTGACAACCAAAAATGTCTCCAGACATTGCCAAATATCGCCACAGTGGTGGGGGGAAGGGAATAAACTCCAGCTGATAAACACATAATGGAGAATATTTATATTTTTGAAATTGCCTGTAGAAGATAAAATACATAAAGAGAAATCTATCTAAGCATTCTCAGGGAAAGCAAATATCATACAATAGGCAGAATTTTAACAATCTCTAAATTTTGGTTACGGAAGAAATAATTTATAGAGTATAATTCTTTAATTAGGAGGCAATAAAACTTAGAAGGTTGGAGCATAGGCTTTAGAATCAGAGATCTAGGTTGACTTATTAGCTATGTGACCTTACTTGAGGTGTCTTGTTTTCAGTGTTTTTACCTGTAGTATAGGATAATTAGTAGCATTCGTCTATCCTTAAGCAAGCCTCAGGGACTTCATGTGCTGTTGCCTGTGCCCAGAATGCACTTCTTCCTCTTTGCCTGGCTGGCTCCTTCTCATCCTTCATGTCTCAGTTTAAAGAATTCCTCCTCAGAACGGCCTTCTGTTTGATCTTCCTATAGCCAATCTCTTGTGATTACCTAGCACAACACTGCTTGTAGGACTCACCATATTTGTAACGTTTTATGCTTCCCCCACTATTTTATAAGTTCCATAAGGGCCAGAATCCATGTTTGTTTATTATATAGTATGTCCCTACCATGGTTGCTGGCCCATAGTACAGGATCCACAAATACTACTGTATGAATGAATGGATATACATGGTTTTTATAATTATTTATATCATCATCATCATCATCAAAAACTTAACTAATTTCCTATTTTACAAAAATATTCACTGCATCTTTTTAAATGTTAAGGTCAAAATATGGTGACTGAAGGAGAACTGACTCTGGGTAGTGAGCACCCAATGCAACACATAGATGATGTTTTACTGAAATGTACACCTGGAGCCTATGTAATTTTACTAACCTCACCTCAATAAAGTTAAAATATCAGAATCTCCCAATTAGTAATGGCATGTGAAACAATTATAACAGAGTGCCTGGTTAAGCAGCAACAACAATGCCCGGGGAATCGCAGAAAGCCTGGCATTTACAGAATTGCACAGAGCTGGGCAGCCACAGCCTGGGAGATGTTCCCACCAGGTATGTTCTGGAAGAGCTCACTCAGGAGACTGGGCTCCGTCTTAGGAGCCTTCAGCTACCATGAGCATTCCTCGCTCCACCGCTGGGCTGGCCCCTTGGGTCAGCCATCTTTCTGGACTCTAGCAGGAGAAGCACTCACTTTGTGGTTGGTTCACTGGCAAAGTAAAACTCTGTCCATAAAATCAAACCATATTTACATTGTATCTGCCTTAAAATAAAGAAAGTAATTTAAAAGTAATATTCAGATATAGGGAGCAAGGCAAGAATAGTATTACCATATACTTTGGGGCCATGTTGTTAAAATATTTGTGCTAACGAGAAAGTAAGTTGATAACATTATTTTTCATATTCTATTAAGGAGGAAAGAATTTTGAATGGAAGAGAAGATAACAACTGGTGACAATAAACTGAAGTTCAAGGTGGTGAAAAGAGTTAAAGAGCTATTTAATTTTACCCTGCTACTTAAACTATGTCCAGGTTTTTAAAATAGCTCTTTGTGATTTTTAAGAAATCCTGGATATGATAAGAGGGGAGAGGACAGCTGTAGACCTCAACTTGAGATTGTGACAGATTCTGCAAGCTGCTGACAAATGATCTTGATGCTTGTCCTCAAGATCACCTACCAAAGTGGACCATTAAAGGGATAGTGTGGGAAGGAGTCGGTATCAAGAGAAGCCAGTATGGATTCATACTAACCTCAAACTGGGCATGTGGCAGACATTATGTTTCTGGGCTTTGGCAAGAGGGCTTTGAAAAGGCGTTTCATGACTTTTTTTTTTTAAGATGGGGAAATATGGGCTAAATGATAGTTTATTTAAGACAAATTCCTATGTGGCTGAAGAAATGCACAAAACGTGACTATGTCAGTGTCAAAGTATGTTTCTAGAAGCATGCTAAAGAACTCTGTCCTTAGCATTGTCCTATACAACATACCTAGCACCTTTAATGAAAATTTTTTACAGCAGAGGTTGGCAGTTTTGTTTTGTTTTTCTATAAAGAGACAAATGACAATAGGCTTTGTGGCCTAGCTAGAGTCTCCACTGTATATTTTTCTTTAAAGAAAAAAAAAAAAACTTAAAAGAAAAATGGTACAACTATTCTCAGCCTGAGGGCTATAAAGAAGTCATATTTCCCCATAGTTTGTCAATCTCTGTTTACAACTAATCAAACTTGCAGATGACATGAAAGACAATATATGTTACTTAACAGAATCAGGATCTATAAAGAGACACTGAGACTCATAGTAAAAAAAACTCCTAATCTATTCCTAGGACAAACTGGGATGGCCCTTGGATTATGGGTTGGCAGAAATACATAGAAGTAAATACACGGTTTTACACTTGAAATCTCAAACTCCCAATTATGTGAGTACAACATAGGCACTTATGTCTTGACAGCTAAACCAGTGAAGAATGGCATTTTAGCCAAGAGTCAGCTACATACGAATCAAGAGTGTGGTATGATTGCCAATTCCACTACCTAGAATAAGACCCTGTCACTCATCTTCTCACCCTGGAGTGTTACATCCAGAGTTAGAACTATAGGGTATGCTGGGATATCTCAGTGGTTGAGCACTTGCCTCATAATCATGATGTCCAGGGTTTGCTTCTCAGCCCCAGCCCATGCAAACCCACATGCTGAACTGTGGCACAACTGGTAACTGCCAGGATGGCAGTGAAAGTTCTCTCCTTCCATGCGGAGGCCCCCAGTTTGGTTCCCACCCCACGCAGTCCCACATCCACCTGTCTGGAATGAAACCATGTCACAACTAATGGCGTACAACTATGGAGACTGCTCTGGACACCCCCCACCCCCCTTCTCTCAAAAAAATAAAATAATTTAAAAAAAAAAAAAAAGAAGAGTTAGAACTATAATATATGAGGAAGTCTAAAGAAACTGGATGTGTTTGAACTGCAGGACACATGCACCAGGACTCTGGAAGCTGCAGAGCACAGTGATGCTGAACAGGCAGGAAATGAGCTGGCTCCTTGTTTGGAAGCCTCAAGTGGGTACCCAGGAGGTAGGGGAGGAAAAAAGTTTTGGCGACAGCTGCTCACAATGCTGATAGCTGTTGGACATTGAGATGAAATGTATTCATTTCTCCCTTGAGGTCATAAAGCATAAAACATTTAGTCAGTAAAAGGAACTCTCCATTATTCCTCAAGATACAGTCCAAGATCTCAAGGAAAAAGGCAACTTAGGACAGAAGGCCTTATCATTTATGACCAGATACACAATGTGTTCCCAGATGGAAATGGGGAAATCCATCCTTACACTGTGCTGTAGAAGTTTTAACAGCATGTAATTACCACAGGATAAATTTGACAAATTCTCATGAATAGAAAATAATATAAGGAACAAGGTAGGGGCACAAAATGGCAGATATGGGAAACCTTTCTCTAGTTTGAAACTTTTTGGTTCTTTTACTTCCCATTTTTCTATTTCAAACCACCATGAAATTCCTTAAAGCAACTCTCTAAGTGGCAATAATATTTACCAAATAAACATAACTGCAGAAGTATCAAGTTCATACTGTATTGGACTTGTTTTCACAGACCTGATTTTGAAGCTGGTATCGTGGGAGAGCAGTTTTCCCTGTTGCATGTTCCCATCACTGAAGAAGTGAAAGTCATAGTAGGAACATCATTACTTCCTGAGAACACACAAAGTAGAATATGGTATTGCGATAAACATGCAAATGACAAGAAATGAACGTACAGTTACAAAGGCATATAACTCAGCTGTGTTCCTAAAGTCTTTTAGTAAGTTAGTTTGAAAGGCTTAACAGTTCTGCCTACTGCAGCTATTTTATAAAGACAGTATAGGTTCACGGGCCAACCCACTAAAAGCATTTCATACCTTTTATAAATGAAGATAAAGTATGAACAATAGACTTTAACCAGCATGTGTAATAACATTCCCATGGCCAAATGTATGCAGATTTGGCCTTGGAATGCCAGGAACGCACCCCTCCCAAAGTAGTTGATGCTCCCTGAACTCTAAGCCACTTGTGGGTTACTATGGCTGAGGCAGACTGCACATGGTGGCTTTTTAACAGGGAACAGGGCATAAAATGCCTCATGGAAGGAAAAATCTTGTGTCAGATCCTGGTTCAGGATCTTTTTTTTTCTTCCTTAGCCTTCAAGGGTCTATGTGCCTGCTGGTTCACCACCTATTGCCCTGGCCTAGAATGGAACAGAAACTAGCAACCCTCATATCTATGTGAAAAAATATTTTATAAAAACATTTTTTGTTAGTAACAAATACAAAGTGAGAAGTTCGTTCCTCCCGAGTCTATTTTTCACACTAAGCGGTCAAGGAAATTCCATACGATGAAGGGGCAGGAGTAAGTTCATTTTCATACACAATGGGCTGAAGAAATATTAAAGTGCCTTGCCGAAAAGTGCCACACCAAGGGTACTCTAACTCTTCGATGGCATGGGGGTGAAAATGGAAGCTGGAATTAGGACAGGTGAGACAGCCCAGGCCTGGGGTTGCCCGCAACACAGGTGCAGGAGCTGAAAGAGCTGGAGTCCATTCAAAGAAGGGAGGTCACACACTTGACTGCCCTCTCTACTTAGCACCTGACTAGGGCAAGCATGGTATAAAGGGAGGGGACATCATTTGGGGGTGCAATGAGCTTCCAGTGGTCAGAGATGGAGAGAGGTGGGGTTCCTGAGTGTGCCCTGGTAGTCATTTCCTTGCTTCCTAAATATTTACTGACTCCATGCGAGGCTCTGCAGGCCTGGAGTTCAGGCCCTGGAAAACCGACAATTAGGGAACACAGTGAGGCACAGACATAGTTTTCATTGAATGGAAGTGAAGTACAGATAAAGCTATGCAGTGCATCAGGAGAGGGAGATGTGAATTCTAGAAAGAAAAAAAAAAATCCAAGCAGACAGAAAGCTTTTTGGAGAAGGATCCATCTAAAGGAGGTTTGAGATGTATACAAAGGGAGCTGAGGTCAGGGCAGGGGGGCAATTCCAGGTACAGTTTGTACAACAAATGGCACAGCAACCAGAAAAGGCACAGACAAGAGAGCAGAGTGACCCGAGCTCCTCAGTTAATGACTATAAACCAAGCATCCCACAGCCAGCACAGGTCCCAACAAGGTTTCTGAACTCATGAGAAATAGAAATCAGAGCTGTGGTCAGAATGAATGACTTGGGCAGAAGAGAGGCTGATGGTGGAGAAGCCATATAGGAGGTTCCTGCCATATTCTGGGTGAGAGGAAAAGAGGGTGAGACACAGGAGGACGGCCCAGAGAATGGGGAAGAGACATGTGTGGGAGATACCATCATCTGCTTCTCAACAGAAACTTCCCTCCAACTCCTGGTGCTTTTGTAAGTCATGGATCCCCTTGAACACTGTCAAGTGGAAGCTTCTTCATCTATCGAGCTGCAGATTCCACTGGTCCTAGAGGTAAGATCCGCATTCACCTAAACTCCTAAGGCCATGTCAAGTTCTCCATCCTTCACTCGCATATACTCCTGTGACGCTCTTACCACTCCACTCTGGAACTCGCAGCCTCTCCTCTTTGCTTCCATCTGCTAACCTTTTGATTAGTCACATTCACTGAAGAACAGCACACTTCTGCACTCCAAGTTTCACTTGCTAACTAGGAGGGTTATCCTCAATTATTTAACCAAACTTTGGGAATAAATGGTGTTTGATACTTGAAAAAATAAGCTTTATGCTCCCTATGAATAGACATACTACATACCATTAGAAATTAAACTAGGTGCTGGCTTCGGCAGCACATATACTAAAATTGGAACGATACAGAGAAGATTAGCATGACCCCTGCGCAAGGATGACACGCAAATAGAAATTAAACTAGGAGAGAGATCCAAGATGACGGCATGAGAGGAGAACGCCGATAACTGCCTGGGAAGGGCCTTGTGAACAGAGGGGACTCCACAGGGGAAACCCTGAGAAGAAACCTCAACTAAGAGAACCACACAACACGGAACAACACACAAAAGGTTAGAGAAAAAAGGGGAGAGCGGGAGAGGAAAAGGGAAGCAGCGGTTCGGGGACAGAGACTCGGAGCGCGGCCTGGGGCTGGCAAAAACAAAGGGGGATTGGGGGACTACGGTCAAAGTGGAGCTGGATCGAGGGCGGGCTGGAAGCCGAGACCTAGGGAGCGTGGAATCCCCACAAGACTGGACAATTTAACATCCGAACTCAAGGGACAGCACGCAGTGCCCTAATCAGATCACAGAGCCTAAAGTGGAACAGGGACTGTGGAGCAGGGCGGCGGCACTTCCCGGCGGGCGGGGTGAGAGCAGGGCACCAGCCCACAGCAGCTCAGCACCCCTGATTTACGGGGGAGATGGACTGTGAGGGAGCGCCTTCTGAGGACAGGGCTCTTGGAGTGAGGGCTGGGGCTTGAGTGGGAATAGCTGCATTGGCCGTGCTTGGAGTGAATCCGGCGGTCTCAGCAGAGCCGGGAGCGTAGAGCGGCTGCCTCCTGACCTGCGGCCTGTGTGAACAGGGCTTTCGGCGCCCCGCCCACCGGGCCGCTGTGGCACCGCTGCCTGCTTGCCAGCGCGTAATTGGGCTTTTGGCATCCCGCCCACCGGGCCTCTGGGGCGTTGCAGACTGCGCGCGCAACTGGGCTGCCTGCCGGGTCTCCGCGGTGTCATTGCCTGTGCGCAGGACTGTGCGGCCGACCAAGGCCTCTGCCAAGCCCCAGCCCATCCAAGTGCTGCACTGCAGGCGTGGCTTACAGATACAATTGAAGGAGGGGCAGCCAGGAGAAGGAAAGACCAGAGCTCCTGCGCCCCGCCCCCACTGAACCACCAGCCCCCCTGCTGAAAGAGGAATCTGCTATTATGTCTCAGGCCCGCCCTAGCTCCTACTCACATGCCCCCACCCCTGGCCACACCTTTACTACCCTGCTATCTAACAGCTAAGACAGCAACCTGAAGTGCCCCAGGACACAGAAGCTGTCTGCTTCCCCCAACCCTCTCCCAAAATCTCCTCCCACAACTGAGCCCAAAAGAAAAAATAAAGAGAAGCCCATCTGATAGGC